>CAUYSK010114995.1:0-10875 GCA_963575035.1 Avahi laniger
GTCCCAGCTACTTGGGAGGCTGAGGCAGTAGGATCGCTTGAGCCCAGGAGTTTGAGGTTGCTGTGAGCTAGGCTGACGCCATGGCACTCGCCCCAGGCAAGAAAGTGAGACTCTGCCTCAAAAAAAAAAAAAAAAAAAAAAAAAAATACTGACCTTTGAGGAGATACTGTGGCCACTTTGGAAGAACAGGTGATTTGGAGTCATAGGACTAAGGTTCAAGTTCTAGTTGTACCATTTGGTAAGTTTATGAACCTGGAAAAAGTATGTAACTTGCTTCCTTGTTTGAATGCCTTTAAGGCATATAATGTCATGGACAGTAGAATGGAAGCTGTCTGAGCTCAAATCTCTGCCCTGTCGCTTATTTGCTGAGTGAACCTGGGCAAATTGCTTAAGCATTTTGTGCCTCAGTTTCTTTATCTGTAAAATGGGGATGATGATAATATACTTACCTAATAATATGCTTACCTAATCTATACCACTATTGAGATTCTTATAAAAGTCAATGGCACACTAAGTGTTCTGTAGAGGTTGACTATTTTGTTTTTTTAATATGAAGATAATTACAATTAACCTCATACACCTGTCATGAGTATTAACTGAGTAATGTATATGAGAAATGGTTTCTAAATTGTAAAACGTTATGCTAGGTCAGTTATAAAGCTATATTAAAACTGAAACCGCTTTCATTTTGTTTGTCTTTTCATCTACCTCTTCTCTTTAAATACTATACCTAGACGTGATACTTTTCAGATTATTGTTCCTTGTCATTAGATAAGTTGGTTTATTATCCTTTGGTAAGTCAGTAAATATTGGTAATTTTTAATTGTGCAAGGAGAAATCCTAGCATAATAATCCCATAAGAAAGCATTTTTCTCTTATTTGTAAATGAATAATTATTAGCTAAAGTGGTAATAAGTCAATTCTTTAGTACAAGCAAGAGAAGAGTAATATGTAAAAACCTAACTGCATTCCTATTTTAACCAATTTTTTCAAATCATAATCAAAAGAGAAGTTTAATCATGTTAACCATCATTTCTAAACATCTTAAATCCATTCCAATCTCATCCATTTTGAAAGCCAGCCTGATTATGAAACACTAATAATGGCCATTGGCCTAAGCACTGTGAAGATCATTTAGCTCTGTTTACAAATATCATTTCCATAGGTTGAAGTACTTTCCAACCTTGCAGTACTTTTTCATTTAAAAAAAAAAAAAATTAGCCGAGCACAGTGACACACACTTGTGGTCTCAGCTACTCAAGAGGCTGGGGCGGGGACAGGGGTGGGATTGCTTGAAGCCAGGAATTTGAGGCTTATGTTCGCTCCTGTGAATAGCCACCGCTGTCTAGCCCGGCAACAATGTTAGCTTCCATCTCTTAAAAAAAAAAAAAAATCCAACTGTCAGAAAAGGTTTGTGTTTGTGTTTTATGTTGAAGGTCACTTTAAAGTGATCACCTAGTTGAATTGTCATCATAATTATTGTTCTTGATATTCACTGTTTTAAAAGTCACTGTCTCTCTAATTGCACACTGTCTTGGCTTTCTCAACTAGCTGGTGCAGCTATGATGTCAGCCACCGGAGCCTCTGAACTGCCACTCCACTGCTCTGGTCCTCACGGTAACCAGCTGGGTGAGAGGCACAGAGCTGTCAGCGTCGTGCCTCGGCCTCGCCCTGCCTCCCTGAGAAGCCGACTGGATCAGCCTCAGGCTCCCCCAGCGCGAGCAGCCTCTCAGCCTGCACAGGCCGCCTGCGTAGTGGGTCATTCAGGACCGAGCCCTACCCATGTCCTCGGTGCCAAGGGAAGAACTAAATTCCACGTGCCTTCGTTACTGGACGCCGACGTGGAAGGTCAGAGCAGGGACTACACGGTGCCTCTGTGCAGAATGAAGAGCAAAACCAGCCGACCGTCGATATATGAACTGGAGAAGGAATTTCTGTCTTAAATAAAGTGCCTTACGTTGTTTAAGCATTTCTTTTTTTTTTTTTTTTAAGGTGAACAAATGAACACAATATATCTACCTTTGAATTGTTTCATGCTGCTGTATTTTCAAATCTGTGGCCATGTCACTAAATGAGTCATGGATATCTAACTTCTCCAAAAAACATATATGATTGCTGTTAGCCATTTATATTGCGTTTTCTATTGGATTCTTTTCTAGTAATTTGAAATACACACAAGTGTACAATAAGAAATGTGTACTCATGAAAACTATGCTGGGTAGAATTATCATAAGCACAATTAGAAGATTTTGTTCTCATTTATATTCTTATCTGTTAGTACAGAACAGAAATTGCAATGAGGCTCACTGTTTTTCTTTCCTTCCTTCATTCTTTCCTTTCTTTTTCTTGTCTTTCTTTTTTTATTTGTTCAACAAAAAGCCAAGGAAGAGCTATTAGTTTCTTGGCAAGAATAATGTGATACTTGTAGGTAAAGGTGTCTATTTTTAAGAAGTCTGATGACTGGAATAGATACAGAATCCTATTTAAACTACCTAACCTCAGCCGTAGGCTTATAATGCATAAATATGTCCAATTCTCACCTGAATTATGTAATGTTATTTCTCTCTGAGGAGATTTTACTGAATGTAACTTACAAAAGTTTTATTGAATGTAACTTATAAACATTTTATCCATTAGAATTCCAAACCAGATTTTAGAAGATCATTGACATTTGGCTAAGACCATGTTGTGTGCCCGTGAGCAAAGCTAATCTTTAGGTTTTTCCTGTAAAAAGGGTTCTTCTGTCATCAGTAGCCATTTATTGGTATTCAGAAGTGGAAAACTTTTTCACTTTCTGGTAGAATTTTTAAAAATTAAATTACACGTGCCTAGCTCTGTTCACAGATATGTGTTGTAAATAGTCATGTGTTTTAATTTTATTTTTCTCTATTTGAATGTATATTCTAATAAAATCCAGAATACACTCAAACGCTGCCAACTCAAGAAACAGCAGTACAATACTGTTAGCATTTAAGTATTTCATCTTTATTTCACATTTCGTTTAACTGTGGACAAATGTTAGACATCTGTTGAGATACAGTGATATGGTGGAAATGACAGCTATTTTATGAATCATTTTCAGAAGTGGGTTTATAAAAATGGCCTTCAAATAGCAGACCTAGGTTTTAAATGATTTAAAATTATTTATGAATCACTTTTATAATCATATACATATCATACAAATAGACTAGTGGATTACTGCTACAGAAATGGCTAGCCAGGCGCTTGGTAAATTTGCCTGGATTTCTTCTGTTAAATGTATTGTGCTTTCCTTCTGTCTCTAGAATGTGGTTATTTAGAATACAGACAATAAATATTTAAGTTTTTCCATACAGTGAAAAACAAAATTAAAAACATGACTTGATATTTTATTTAAGATTATACCTTGATTACGGTTTACTGAATAACTGAAATGTCAGCCATTTAAAATAAATTACATCAAGTGTGATGAAATATCTAACCTATGTAATAGAAAAAAATAGGAAAATCATATTATTTGGCCATTTTGGAACATCTCAATCACCTAGCCCCACAGATGACAAGCAGTGTGAAAGGATTGTATTAACAATGCTTTTTTCCCCAAGGAAAACAATCTTGCCTTTCAGATTCTTGTAGCAGAATCTCTATCTTGTTGCATTATTGACTGTTTTGTAATTTGGTTTCACTTTTGAGTGGTTATTGAGTTATGTAACAGAAATTTCGTTCCCTCAAAATTTTATTCCACTTGAAACTATGGTTAGCTGGTTCGTATTCCGTCATTCGGGAGCATGTAACGTCCGGCTAAGAGTAAAGGAAATCCACACCTAAAATTATCGATACGGGAAAGAAAGAAAAAGGATAGAAACTATGTCCTCAGTTTTGCTTCTACCAAAACATCCCTTGTATGTGTGTGTGTGAGTGTGGTGTGGGTGTTCTCTCTTATCTCCATATACCCTCTTCCTGTCCCCTTAAGCTTCCTTGCAGTCAGCTCTACTTGTGATGAATTTAGAAATGAAGCTATATTGAAAAGATAATTGCAATATAAGAATTCAGTTTCACATGTTACTGCACGTAACTATTTTCTGCTGTGATCTATTGTACATTTCCGATTTTCTGTGTGTTAGCAAACTTAGCAGAATCTGGTTATTTATTTTTGTATAGGCTTAATAGCTCACTAAAAGGTAAATTAAGCTGATTACTGTTAGTTGACAATTAAGGTGCTCCCACTGCAGAGATTTAAGGCGTGGACCTGATATGCTGTATTATGAGGCCTTGTGATTGTAAAAGATGTTTACATATGTTGTCTATTTTTTTAATAAACTTTTTTTATAGCTGGTCTATTTGCTCAATGGCTTTGATATACTCTTAATGATTGTGACTATAGTTTGCAATGGTTTATTTTGTACTCAATAAGGAAAAACATGTTAATAAAAATTATTAATGCTTAATAAGCCAGGTCTTACCCTGCTGTATTCATTACAGTGGAGATCACTAAATGAGTCATGGAATTAAATATTTTAAAAAAAGGTATAGTTAATATTTTATTTAAAATGTTTAGGGCTGGGCACAGTCACTCACACCTGTTATCCCACCATTTTGGGAGGATCACTTGAAGCCAGGAGTTCAAGACCATCCCAGTCAACATAGTGAGATCCTGTCTCTACAAAAAAAAGAAAGGAACGTTATCCAGGTGTGGTGGCACATGCCTGTAGTCCCAGATACTTGGGAAGCCGGGGATCGCTTTAGCCCAGGAGCTTAAGACTGCAGTAGCTGTGATCACGCTACTGCATTCTAGCCCAGGCTACAGAGAGCAAGACCCTGTCTCTAAAAATATAACAAAATAAAACGTTCGGTTTACATAAGCATTGAAAAGTTACATTTTATGGTGAGACTTTTGCAAGTCCGGCTTTTCAGAAGGTACACTTTTGCAGAGTGGAATTAGTATGTGAATGAAATCTTGGTGCTACAAGCATATGATTAATGAGACATGTTAATTATTAGCTTGTTTAAATCAGAATAATTTCAAATGCCACCTAATGTCTGGTAATTCTTACTAAGCGATAAAAGTTTCAGTGTAGCCTACTTGGGAGCCTGGGGTGGGAGGATCACTTCAGTCCAGGAGTTGGGGGGTTACAGTGAGCTATAATGATGCCACTGTTACTCCAGCTTGGGTGACAGAGTGAGAGCTTGTCTCAAAAAAAAAAAAAAAAGAAAAGAAAAGAAAAGTAGCAAAGAAAAGCAATGCCGAGTGAATTAGGAAAGCAGATCACAGGGTTTCATGTACATCCTTAGCATCACCCTACCATGTAAGAGGGGGTGAAACTTAACATGCATTGTATATCTGTTAGGTGTTCAGAACCCTCCTGTGTGCCTATATGAAGTACCTCCTATAATTCTCTTTAATAAAATTTAGTACTGAGATAAGCAGCACCATCCCCATTCATTAGGTATAAAACAGACACAGAAAGGTTGGTCAATTTCCAAAGACCCAGCCTGTGTCATGTCATCGCTATGTCCCCGTTCATTCCTGTTGTAACTGTGAGCATGGTATAGGAGACAAACACATCTTAGGCATGAGCTTTGTGGGCAGCAGAGCAAAACCCTGTCTCTCTTAAAAAAAAAAAATAGAAGGTGAGGACTGAGCCCTCAACCTGTGGGATCTGACGCTACCTCCAGGTAGGTCATGTCAGAATTGAACGGGAGGACACCCAGCTAGTGTCTGCTGCAGAATCGATTGCCACTTGATGTGTGGGGGAAAAGCCACATACATCTGGTGTCAGAGGCATGTTGTGAGAGTAGTAGGAGAAACTGTGTTTTCCACTCAGTAATGTATGGTAGGAACTGTGGATATCGATTCCCTCCATCCCCTCTCTGGGTCTTGTTTTTGCTGTTTGCTTGCTGGTTTGATGGTTTGCTAGGCTATTTTATGAAGTCAGTTTCCCCCACTGGGTGAAGCCCTTATTGACACTCCCTAGAAGGCCCAGCCGTGGCCCGGCACGCAGCACCCTGGGATGGCATGGTTCAGCACAGCTCTCTCTGACTGCCTCTTTCCCTGATCTCTCTGAGGAGCTGTCTGCTTCGTTTGGCATCACACCTAACTCTGAGCTTCTAATAATTGCTGGCTGATTGCTTTATAAGTTTTGCTTATGCCCTGACATATAAATCGTTTTGTAGTCTATTCCAATTAATTTCAGGCAAGAGTAGTTTTGAGGCCAGTCTTTAGGGCTTGTTCTGACCCAGGAGGGCTCTTTTTAGCTCTCTCTTTGCCTGTTTTTCTTTGATAAACTCACTGGCCTAAGATTTAGCTTGTTGCTCTTAACGAAGAAGAGCCGTGGCCCTTGAGAGAGCTTGAACTTCACCACGCTGTTTCAAAAAAAGCAGCATCTTTGATGAGAGCTTTGGAGCTCTCTGTTGCTGTGAAATATCTTTCCACCTGGGCAAAGTGCTTGAGCCATACTTGAGCCACACTCTGAGTGCTGGGTCGGGGGGTAAATTCTGATCTTCTCCGCTCGCTTCTCCCAGAGCGGAACCTCTGCCCTCCAAGTGAGCTCAAGTGGGGGCAGCGAGGAACCCAGTATTCTAACTGGGGGAGAGCCCCATCCTGTGATCGGGGGCTGGGTGAAGGAAGGGGGGCCTTCATCTCTTAGTCACACTCATCAGGAGTTTAGTCTCTTAAATGTGAAGTGGGAGGGGATGCAAAACGCTGGTGGCCTGTGCTTCCCAGTGAAATACAATGTCCCGTGATTGGGAGCTGCGGGGAGAGGGAGTCCTGTCTTTTTGACCAAACCTGCCTGGGGTGGAGTTTCTGACAAGCTGAGCTGGGGCTTGTGGGTGGGAGAGCGAGGAAGGAAATAAGTCCGAGCTCAAATGCCGTGGACTCTCACTGCTCTTAGCGAGATTTAGTAGGTTTTTAAAAAATAAGTATTTCTTCACTTGCTGTAGGCTCTTAAGGAAATTTCCAGAAGTTTTAAATGTTGTTTATTTTTTATTCAAACAGTTTTTACCAGTTATGCTTGCTTCCCAGGGGAGTGGATGGATCCTCAGAGCTCCTTCACACTGCCATCCCATAGTTGGTAATGATCAGGTGAACCCTGAAACCGGAGGTCAGCCCAGAATGCCAAGCGGGCTGTTGGCTTCACGCAGGAAAGAATTCAAGAGGAGCCAACAGAGAAAAGCGAAAGCAAGTTTACTGAAGTAACAAAGAAGCAGAAGGAAGGGTACTCCATAGGCAGATCAGCCCTGCATGCTGCTGGCGAACCTTAGTTACGGCTGTCTCTTGATTGTATGCTAAATAAGAGGTGGAATATTCAAGGGTTTTCTGGGAAATGGATGGGGAGTTCCAGGAATGGGGGTCGCTTCTCCTTTTATACTATATGCGGTACCTCCTGGAGGTGGTCATGGTTATTGTAAACTGTCATGGCACTGGTGGAAGTTTCTTTTAGCACACTAATGCCTCATAAGCAGGGTAAAATGGGCAACAAGGGCAAGCAGAGGTCGCTTTCATTGTCATCTTGGATTTAACTGTCTTAACGGTTTTCTTTACTGCATCTTGTTTTATCAGAGACCTTTGTTCGGGTCTTATGACTCCTTATTGAACAGGGCCTGCCAGTTTCCTGTCTTAGTAATATTTCACAAAGCTGATCACTAATTCCTTTTGAAGCTTTTCTCTCTTAGTGGGTCATGTAACATCATGTATCTAAATTCATATTTTGTATCCCATGGCTTTAAATACATTTTTATTCTCAACTTTCTATCTCTAGCCACATCCCATTCTTAGAACTCCCTTTGTGTGTATCTCACTGTTTACTTGTTGCTTTCTCTTGGATGTCTAAGAGATATTTCAACCTGGACATAGCTCAGATGAAATTCTTTATTCATTCTCTACCCTAAATTTTCTCTTCCCTCAGTCTTCTCAGCAAAGAGTACCAGCATTTAGCAGTTAGAGGACCTTGACTAAACCATTATAAAGGTGCAATGTCATGAATATATTTGTATCACTAATAGTTGTTCAATAGCTATTTATAGAATAGTTGAATGAATTATTCCCATTTTACAGATGTCAAAATGGAAGCTTAGAGAGATCAAATAAATTGCTGGATTTGAATCTAGCCTGAGTCTAGCCCATGCTTTTAAACCACAGGAAAAAAGTTTCTTCAATATTATATAGTTGGTTTTTCAGTAAATGCTATTGTTAACATGTTTATCAAAAAGTCGTTGAAAGAAAGTAATGTAAACTATAGTTGAAATAGGACTTTGGGAATTATTGTGGAGAACTTTGAATGCTAGTTTAAGGATTTGGCACTGTATTTTGCATAAAGAGGGAGCAATTATAGGTTTTAATTTGGAGTGTGTATTAGTCAGTGTTCTCCAGAGAAACAGAACCAACAGGATACATGTATATATAGAGAGATTTATTTTAAGAAATTGGCTCACATGCTTGTGGAGACTGGCAAGTCTGAGGTTTTCAGGGCAGGCCAGTATACTGGAGTCCCAGAAAAGTCTTGATGTTGCAGCTTGAGTCTAAAGGAGGTCTGGGGGTAGAAGTCCAAGATCAAGGTGTCGGCAGGGCTGGTTTCTCCTGAGGTCTCTCTCCTTGACTTGTAGGTGTCCATGTTATCGCACGGTCCCCTCTGTGTGTGTCTGTGTCCAAATTTCCTCAAGGATACCAGTCAGATTGGATTAGGATCCACTCATGTGACCTCAGTTTAACTCGATAATCTCCGTAAAGACCCTATCTCCAAATACAGTCACATTCCAAGCTGTTGGCAGATAGGACTTCAACATATAAAGTTGAGGGAGATAGAACTTAGCCCGTAACAAACATAGCTCAGCCCATAACGAGTGTCAGCTATCTGACAGTGATCTGTCAAGTTGGTCAGAGGGGAAAACTGGAGCCACTGAGAAGATTTTTATCAGCTTTAACAGCAATAATAAAGAGGAAAGGGAGTACTTGAGAGGAAATGCACAATTTCCAAATCTCAGATTGGCTGTGGAAAGCAAAGACGAGCAGAAAGTTTGTTGGGGATGAATGGCTGGCCAACTGGGAAATTGTGGGCCGCCCACAGGAAAGGACACGGAGGTGAATTGGTGCTTAGGTAGAATGAGGACTGGTTTTTAGACAGGCAAGTTTGCAGTTCTGAATGATGGAAAACTCTAGAGACATCCAACTGGCAGGTGGAGCTGGAATTTGAGACAGAGGTCAGAGCTAGAGAGGGGTTCTGGAGCATTGGGATTTGGGTAATAGCTGAAGATGCTGAACGGGAAGGAATGTGAAGAAAAAAAGGCAAAGAAAGCTCTCTGGGGAGAGCAAGAAGGGCCGGAGGCTGATGTAAAAAGGAAGGACAACTCACATGTGAAAAGGGCCCAGAGAGTGGAAAGCAGCAGAAAATCACACCAAAACTTCTCAGATACATTCCCTAATTCATAACAAACTTTTCAGTCTGATTTTATCTGAGAATTATACCATTCCCTGGAGCCATCAGCACTTATATACCCCCCAACTGGAAGTGGGAAGAGAAGCTGGATGTTCATCAGGCTTATTGAAAGCAAGAGCCCCATTGAGTTCCACGTACCTGCAAAATCCCCAGGGGCCATGCCAATCTAGAAATGTAATGCTGAGATCATTCTTTACTTTCCCTCTCATCTGTTTTTTTCCTAAAGTACAAAGAGACGGCATAAGGGCACACACTGCATTTTAAAGTCCCTCATTCCTAAAACTGCAGAGGCGGGAACCAATATTATATTTTACCATCCCTTGACCCCAGACGTACTGATTGATTTTCCAGGCTCCAGTGGCCATCGTGCCCCTTGCAGCTACCTACAAGTGGCTGCAGGGTCTCTGTCCCCAATGCCATTTCCTGCTGGTGTCAGTCTCACCTGGCACAATTTGCTTAGTAGCAGGAGATACTCCCTCATCACATCTGCAGAAATAGACAAAAGTTGGGCTACAGACAAGGACCCAGGGGATACAATGTTATCATTCTGGATGTCAAAAAGCCAGAACATTCTAATGTACCCTCTCCAAAAAGTTTTAACTTAGTCTATTAAAGACTGTTTTCCACAGAAAACACACATCTAATTTTATTGCATAAGTCTGTAGGAAAATATATTATTTATTGCAAAAAAGATTCTGTTACAAGAACAAAAAGTTGTCTATTTACATTTGATCACATGACTTACAGTAACCCATGGTTGTTTGAAAGTGCTAACTAAAAACTAGAAAAATGTCTATGTCTTATTGCTTAATAGGTATTGAGTTTTTCAATGAACCAAGTTTTTTCCTCTGAAACAGGTAGGTCTTTACAGGGATGAAAACATGATTAAAATGCATGAATTTGGTAATAATTGTTCTTCCATCTCTTTTTTTTATTTCAACATATTATGGGGGTACAGATGATTAGGTTACATATGATGCCCTTGTCCTCCCTCCCCCACAAGTCCAAGCTTCAAGCGTGTCCATCCCCCGGGAGATGTGCATGGCACTCATTGTTTGTGCATATGCCCGTCCCTTCCTCCTTCCTCCCCTCTCCCTCTGCCCAACATCCAATAAATTTTATTCGTACATGTGCACTTAAATGTTGATCAGCTAATACCAATTTGATGGTGAGTACATGTGGTGCTTGTTTTTCCTTCCATTTTTGGGATACCTCGCTTAGTAGAATGTGTTCCAGTGCTTTCCAGGAGAATACAAGAGGTGCTATATCACCATTGTTTCTTAAGGCTGAATAGTACTCCATGCTATACATATACCACAGCTTATTAATCCACTCATGTATTGATGGACATTTGGGTTGTTTCCACATCTTTGCAATTGTGAATTGTGCTGCTATGAACATTTGAGTGCAGGTGTCTTTTTCATAGAGCGACTTTTGTTCTTTTGGGTAGATGCCTAGTAAT
>CAUYSK010114996.1:0-14330 GCA_963575035.1 Avahi laniger
GCACCACCCAAATGATGGACATATTTGAAACTCGGACTTAGGGAGGGAGGTGGGGGCAAGGGCAACATATGTAACAGAAACATCTGTACCCCCATAATATGCTGAAATAAATTTAAAAAATTAAAAAAAAAAACAAAAAAAAAACAAAAAAGTATATTCTTAGAAACCTGAAACAGGAATATTAGAAAATATCAGCTACAGGAATATTAGCAAAACTAAGCTATAGCCTGAGTTTGTCATTCCCAGAATAGGCTGTGGCTTAGTCTTGGCTAATATTCCTGTTTCAGATGTCTAAGAGCATACCCTTGGCTATAGTCTGAGTGCCTAATCTTGGCTAGAGAGTGACCTGGCCCAGACCTCAGACTGATCATTAACCCCTGCCATAGATACAGTTCTTGTCTCCTTAGTACAAACTTACTTCTAACCCCACTCACATACTAAGCTCCTAATATTAAATGTAGAGTGACCATATCTTGGCTATATTCTCTTCTATTAATTTATTCATTGAGTAAATACTTACTGGAGGCCTATTGGTTGACACGGACAACTTTAGAAGCTATACATGCAGTGGCGAATACTTGTCCCTGCCCTTAAGGAACTTGTGCTATTATGATAGAGGCAAGTGTATTGGAAATTCCAATGTAGTCTGATATGTTTTACATAGGACTTTTTATAGTGTGATAGAAAGGTATAGAAGAGGGTACCTAATCCAATGTTGGGATAGTCAAGAATGGTTTTCCAGATTAGGAGATATCTCAACTGAGACCTAAGTCAATTTAGTAAGGTAGTTTTTAAATGTTAGCATGCATTGGGATCACCCAGAAGGCTTGCTAAAATACAGGTTGCTGGGATCAACCCCCAAAGTCTCTGATTCAGTACATCTATGACAGGGCTCAAGAATTTGCTAGTTCAAACAGGTATCCAGGTGTTGCTCAAGCTGCTAGTTCAGGAACTACACTTTGAGAACAACTGACCTAAAGGATGAGAAGGAGACATGTGGATGAAGGGTAGTGTAGAAGAAATGCAGGGAAAAAGTTCTAGATGCAGGGAATGCAATGTGTAAAAGCCCAGTTGTAAGAGAGATGAAAGTTGAAGTAGAGGAAAAGGTATGATTCTAAAAAGATCAATGAGGTAACATAAACAAGATTTGGTGATTAATTGGATATTGAAGGTGAGAGAGAGAAGGATTCTTGAATGACACCCATGTTTTTGCAGGAAAATTCTTTAATAATATCCAGATTTTTGGCTTGGACAAGCAGGTAAATAGTGATACTGTTCATCAAGAGACAGTAAGAGTCCTAAGATGAGACCCTGAAGAAGAGCAATTTTTTTTTAGAATTTATAAATTATTTTTTTAACTGAAAAAAATTGTACATGGTGATGTTTTGATACATGGAATGTACAGTGACCAGATCAGGGTAATTAGTATATCCATCATCTTAAATATTTGTTTCTTTGAATTGGGAACATTCAATATCTTCCTCCTAGCTATTTGAAACTATGTAATACATTATCATTAACTATAGTCATCCTACGTGGTATAGGACTGTGGTCCCCAACACCCGGAACATGGACTGGTACTGGTCCATGGCCTATTAGGAACCAGGCCGAACAGCAGGAGGTGAGCCTCAGGCCAGCAAGCGAAGCTTCATCTGTATTTACAGCCACTCCCCATGACTCCCATCTCCGCATAAGCTCCACCTCCTGTCAGATCAGTAGCAGCATTAGATTCTCATAGGAGCATGAACCCCACTGTAAACTGCACATGTGAGGGATCTAGGTTATGTGCTCCTTGTGAGAATCTAATGCCTGATGACCTGAGGTGGAGCTGAGGCGGTGATGCTAGGGAGCAGCTGCAAATACAGATCATCATTAGCAGAGAAGGTTTGACTACATAATAAATGTAATGTACTTGAATCATCCCCAAACTATCCCTCTTCCCCCGTCCATGGAAAAATTATCTTCCATGAAATGGGTCTCTGGTACCAAAAAGGTTGGGGACCTCTGGTATAGAACACTAGAACTTATTCCTCTTATCTAGCTGTAATTTTGTATTCTTTAACAAATCTCTCCCTGTCCCTCCCTTCCCCTTACCCTCCCCAGCCTCTAGTATCCTCTCTTCTGCTTTTTACTTCTATGAGATCAACCTTCTTTTTAGCTTCTACATATGAGTGAGAACATGCAGTGTTTAACTTTTTGCTCCTGGTTTATTGCACTTTATATAATGTCCTCTAGTTCTATCCATGTTGCTGTGAATGACAGGGATTTCATTCTTTTTTATGGCTGAATAGTATTCCATGATGTATATATAAAACATTTTCTTTTTTTAAAGCCTAATCCATTTTTTTAAATTTCAGAGTATTATGGGGGTACAAATATAAATTACATAAATTGCCTTTGCACTACCAAACAAGCGTGCCCATACTCCAGACAGCGCATATCACATCATTAGGTATGGATTTACCCACCCCTTCATCCCCGCTCCAACCTTCCCAACACCCTATTAATGGTACTTCCCATATGTGCACATTAGTGTTGACCAAATAGTACAAACTTATTGGTGAGTACATGTGGTGTTTGTTTTTCCATTCTTGTGATACTTCACTTAGAAGAATGGGCTCTAGATCCATTCAGGATAATACAATAGGGTAGTTCATCATTTTTCTTGATGGTTGAGTAGTACTCCGTGGTATACATATACCACATTTTGTTAACCTACTGATGTATTGATGGGCACTTGGATTGTTTCCACATCTTTACAATTGTGAATTGTGCTGCTATAAATATTCTAGTACAGGTGTCTTTTTTATAGAATGCCTTTTTCTTCTTTGGGTAGATGCCCAGTAGTGGGATTGCTGGATCAAATGGTAGTTCTACTTGTAGCTCTTTGAGGTGTCTCCATATTACTTTCCACAGAGGTTGTACTAGTTTGCAGTCCAACCAGTAGTGTGCGAGTGTTCCTATCTCTCCACATCCATGCCAGCATTTATTGTTTTGGGACTTTTTGATAAAGGCCATTCTCACTGGAGTTAGCTGATATCTCATTGTGCTTTTAATTTGCATTTCCCTGATGATTAGAGATGTTGAGCATTTTTCATATGTTTCTTAGTCATTAGTCTATCTTCTTTTGAAAATTTTCTGTTGATGTCCTTTGCCCACTTCCTAGTGGGGTTGTTTGATTTTTCCTTGCTGATTTTCCTGAGTTCTATATAGATTCTAGTTATTAGCCCTTTATTGGATATACAGCATGCCAATATTTTCTCTCATACTGTAGGTTGTCTATTTGCTCTAGTGAGAGTTTCTTTGGCTGTGCAAAAGCTTTTTATTTTGATCAGGTCCCATTTATTTATTTTTGTTGATGCTGTGATAGCCTTTGGGATCTTCTTTATAAATTCTTTACCTAGGCTGATGTCCATAAGAGTTTTTCCAACATTTTCTTCTAGAATTCTATGGTTTCATGCTTTAGGTTTAAGTCTGTTATCCACTGTGAATTGATTTTTGTGAGAGGTGGGAGGTTTGTATCCTCTTTCAGTCTTCTACATATACCTATCCAATTTTCCCACCACCATTTATTGAAGGGATTCTGTTCCCAGTGTACGTTTTTGTCTGCTATGTCAAAGATTAGGTGACCATATGAGGATGATGTTATATCTGGGTTCTCAGTCCTGTTACAATTGTCTATGTCTTTGTTCTTGTACTAGTACCATGCTGTTTTGGTTACTATAGCCTTGTAATATAGCTTGTAGTCTGGTAAATTGATGCCTCCCAATTTGTTCTTTTTCCTTAAGATTGCCTTAGCTATACGGGGTCTTCTCTATTTCCATATGAGGCATAGAATTATTTTTTCTAGAGCTGTGAAAAATGATGTTGGTATTTTAATAAGGATTGCATTGAATCTGTAGATCACTTTGAGTAGTACAGACATTTTAACAATGTTGATTCTGCCAATCCAAGAGCATGGTATGGTTTTTCATCTGTTTGCCTCTTCTGCTATTTTCTTCCTCAGTTTTTCATCATTCTTCCTGTAGAGGTCCTTCACCTCCTTAGTTAAAGATATTCCTAGGTATTTTATTTTCTTTGTTGCTATTGTGAAAGTCTTTGAGTCAATTCTCAGCTTGACTATTGTTATCTTATATGAATGCTACTAATTTGTGTAAATTGATTTTATAACCTGAGACTTTACTGAACTTATTTATCTGTCCCAGTAGTCTCTTGGCAGAATCTTTGGGGTTTTTTTTAGATATAAGATCATATCATCAGCAAAAAGTGATTGTTTGACATGTTCTGGCCCCATTTGGATGCCCTTGATTTGCTTCTCTTATCTGATTGCTCTGGCTAGGACTTCAAGGACTATATTGAATAGAAGTCGTGATAGAGGGCAACCTTGTCTGATATCAGTTCTAAGCAGGAATGCTTTCAATTTTTTTCTCATTCAGTATCATGTTGACTGTAGGTTTGTCATATATGGCATTTATTGTTTTGGGGTAAGTCCGGTCTATGCCTATTTTGTTAGGCGTTCTTATCATAAAAGGATGCTGAATTTTGTTGAATGCTTTTTCTGCATCTAGTGATAGGATCATGTGGTCTTTGTTTTTACTTCTATTTATGTGATGAATTACATTTATAGATTTGCCTATGTTGAACCATCCCCACATCTCCTGGGATGAAGCCCACTTGGTGGTGATGGATTAATTTTTTTGATGAGCAGCTGAATTTGATTTGCTAGGATTTTATTGAGAAATTTTGCATCTGTATTCATAAGGAATATTGGTCTGTAGTTTTCTTTTTCGCTGAGTCCTTTCCTGGCTTTGGTATCAGGATGATGTTGGCTTCATGAAACATGTTGAGGAGGATTCCTTCCTTCTAAATGTGGTGGAATAATTTCTGCAGGATAGGCGCTAGTTCTTCTTTGTAGGTCTGGTAGAATGTGGGTGTGAAACTATATGGTCCAGGACTTTTTTAAAGAAATTTTTTTATTATTGCTTCAATTTTGGTTAGTTGATATTGGTCTGTTCAGGAATTCTGTTTCTTCCTGATTGAGGCTAGGGAGGCTGTAATTTGTCCATTTCCTCCACGTTTTCAAGTTTATGTGCATAGAGATTTATATAGTGTTCAGATATGATATTTTGTATTTCTCTGGTATGAGCTGTAATTTTTCATTTCTGTTTAAGCTTACTAGAGTCCTTTCTTTTCTGATTTTCATTAACCTAGCAAGAAGTCTGTCAATTTTGTTCATCTTTTCAAAGATCAACTTTTTGTTTCTTTGATTTTCTGTATAGTTCTTTTTTATCGATTTAATTTCGTTCTGCTCTACTCTTAGTTATTTCTTTTCTTCTCCTCAGTTTCAGATCAGTTTGCTCATCCTCTTCCAGTTCCTTGAGACAATTCATTATGTTTTTGATTTGTGATCTTTCTGTCTTTTGGATGTAGGCATGTATGGCTGTGAATTTACCTCTCAGAACTGTTTTAGCTGTATCCCAAAGATTTTGATATCTTGTGTCCCAATTATCATTTATTTCAAAGAATCTTTTCATTTCCATCTTAATTTCCTACTTGACCTGTCATTCGGCAGTAAGTTGTTTAGTTTCCGTGACTTTGCATAGAGATGAGTATTTCTTTTGGAGTTGATTACTAATTTTATACCACTGTGATCTGAGAAGTTGTGTGGTATACTCTCTGTTATTTCTGTTTTTTAAAATTTGTTGAGATATATTTTGTGGCCTAGGATGGGATCATTCTTAAAAAAATGTCCCATGAGCTGATGAGAAGACTGTATATTTGGTGGTTTGGGGGTATTATGTTCTGCAAATATCTGTTAGGCCCATTTGTTCTAGAGTTCTGTTTAAGTCCATTGTTTTTTTGATTCTTTTATGGTTGGAGGATCTGTCCAGTTCTGTCAGTGGTGTATTGATGTCACCAGCAATTATGGAGCTACTGTCTATCATTGTGTTTTGAACAAATAGGATTTCCTTTATGAATCTGTGCAAGCCTGTGTTAGGTACATAAGTATTTAGGATTGCTATGTCTTCTTGTTGAATTGTTCCCTTTATTATTATATAATGACCATCTTTGTCCTTCATTACTTCTGTTGATTTGAAGACTAAGTTATCTGATATGAGAACTGCTATAGCAGCTTTCTTTTGATTTCCATTTAAGTGGAATATTATTTATATCCGTTCACCTTTTGTCTGCATGAATACTTGTGGTTAGATGTGTTTCCTGAAGATAGAAGGTATTTGGCCTTTGTATATTTATCCATAGTGAAGTTGTGAGTACTTCCTGTTCCTGCAGGGCAGGTCTTGTCTTGACTAATTTCCTCCGTGTTTCCTTGTCTGAGAAAGACTTTATTTCCCCCTCATATGTGAAACTTAGTTTTGCAGGATACAGCATTCTAGGGTGGCTATTATTCTGTTTAAGAAGACTGAAAATGAGGCCCCAATCTCTTCTGGCTTGTAAGGTCTCAGTTTGAGAAGTTTGCAGTTAGTCTAATGGGTTTTCCTTTTTAAGTTACCTGATGCTTTTGGTTTTGGAATAGAATGTCTCTTTTGTGTTTATTTTGGCCAGTATGATGACTATATGTCATGTTGTTTGCCTCTTTGCAATGAATATCCCCAGAATCTTTTGAGATTCTTGCATCTGGATATTTAGATTTCTTGCAAGACCAGGGAAATTTTCTTCAATTATTCTCCCAAATAAATCATCCAACCCTTGTGTATTTTCTTCTTCAGCATCAAGGATGCCCATGATTCTTACATTAGGCCTCTTTATGTAATCCAATATTTCTTGTAGGCCTTGCTAGTTCCTTTTATTTTCTCTGCTCTATCTCTGTGACTAACTTGTTTAATTGAAAGGTGCTGTCTTCAAGCTCTGAGCTTCTTTCTTCTACCTGATCTAACCTGTTCTTAAGGCTATCCACTGTGTTTTGTAATTCCTTGAATGAATTTTTCATTCCCACAAGTTCTGTTTGATTTTTCTTTAATAATTCAATTTCTTTAGTGATTTTTTTCATTCATTTGCTGCATTGTTTTTATGGTTTCTTTGACTTGGGTTTCTATTTTACCTTACATTTCATTCATCTTCCTTACAATCAATGTTTGAAATTCTTCATCTGTCATTTCAATATTCTGGTTTTGGTTGGTATTCATTGTTAGGGGGTGGTGTTTCCTTTTTGGGATGACCTTTCTCTCTGATTCTTCATATTTCCAGAGTTCTTTCACTGATTACTTTTCATCTGGTACAGCTGTCACTTTTTACTTTTGAATTTTCTTTTGTTTAGATAATGACATGCCCAGTTTTTCTTTAATTCAGGATATTATGGGGGTACATACATTTTGGTTACATGAAATGCATTTGCCTTGCCCATGCCAGAACATGCCCAGTTTAATTTCTGCATCAGTAGGTGTTGCTTGTGGGTGAGAATCAAGCACATCCCCTATGACTAAGTCAGTAAATGCTGTTATGGGTGTGCACATTGATTTCTCTGTTAGTTGGTGGTGTTTTCAGAAGGAAACAAGCTGCAGTGTTGTTTTGGATCCTGTGACTGGCTCTAGTTCCTCATGAGAAGCCCTCTAATTCTCCAGGTGGTAGTTGGGGTCCTGGAACTTCCAGGTGAGTCCTTTATTCTCCACTACAGTGGAGGTATGTGAGGGGAATGACGCTGGGCAGGGTTAGGTTGGGTGAGCCTGCCCTCAAGCTTCACAAATGCTTGCAAGGGATATGCAGGGATCAAAGGTCCATTCCCTGCCTCTGGGTAAATCTGCCTGGGCGGAACTGAAGTGACTCCACTCAACCAGAAAGTCTTCATGTTGAGGCTGGGCCATCTGAGACCTGCAATCTGGCAATTTGGAGCAGGCCTCACTCCTTTTAACTCTCCCCTATTTCTCCATTTCTCTCAGGCCTCTGCCTGCCGGCCGTATCTCAGGTCAGCTGAACTCTGCCATGACTGTTGTACAGGCAGGGAGGTTCCCTGCCCAGGATCCCAGCCTGAGCTGGGAGCACGGCCCTCCCTTGGGAGAAGCAGTGCCCCACTAACACACCACAGCTAGGACCCACACTGCACTCTCCTCCCTGATCTGCCTCTGCAGGCACCCACACCTCCCAAGACTACTTCACAAATATCCCCTCTGTGCCACCAGGCACTGAACTTGAGACCTGGGTATACGGGATCTGGCCTTTGGGGCCCCGGAGATCAATCCATGACCAGGCCAGGAATAAGGATGCTGGTCCTACATCACCCACTGGGTGCCCCAGTGTTTTGATGTCCCTTTGTCCTGGGGCCTGTCTTGCTCTAATGGGGCTTCCAGGGAAGCAGCAGTTGGAAGGGCAGGTGGGCAGGGAGCTCACAGTCCATCCACCCCTCAGTCTGCTGCAGGACTCTAGTAAGAAAGTTTTGAGCCATGTTCCCTGTAGGAGCCTCCATGTGACAGCTCAGTTCTCTCTCTCTGCAGCTGTAGGAGGGGAAGGGAAAGGGGAGAAAATGATCTGGGCAGAGGAAAGACAACCCTCTGGTTCTCTCCAACCCTCTCTCTGGGAGGCAAGCTGCCCAGAATGTCTGGGCTCTGGAGTCATACAGAATACCCTGGGATCCTCTGGACCCCTATGGCTCCTGCAGTCTGCACCAAAGTTGAGAAATGCCTATGTGGGAATGAACTCTGCAGCCTGCTTCTTAGGCACAGGTGTCCTGCAGATGGAGATCTCTCACCTAGAGGACGCAGCTCTCCTTGCCCCACCTAGCGCCTACTGAAGCAGCTGCCAGAGATCTCTCAGGGTGGAGCCTGCTGCGCCCTAGCATGAAAGCCCCTCAGCTGGGACTGGGGTGGAGCCAGAAACCAAGCTTCCAATCAGGTCCTCCAAGCAAAGATACTTGAAGATGGTGACTAGCCAGACCTGGAGAGCAGGGTCAGGGCCAGGCAGGCAGGAAGTGGCTAGGACCTGGAGGGCAGGCTCAGGTGAATAGGTTTCAGGCTGCTTCTTAGGCACTAAGGGTCCCACAGATGCTGGTCAGATGCATAGAGGATGTAGCTCTCCTCCCCCAACCCAGAGCCTGGTGGGCCACTGTGACCTTGAGGACAGGGTCAGGGCCAGGCAGGCTGGAGGTGGCTAGGACCTGGAGGGTGGGCTTGGATAAATAGATTGCTGTATACTTCTGAGGCACAAGGTTCCCAGAACCTGCCCAAAGGGTCACCCAGAGCCTCCCAGGTCAGCATCCAGCACTCTACCGTCAATCCCTGTGCCATGGTCCCACTGAGCTCCAGGGGGTAAGTGCATGGCTCCAAATTTCAGGATACAGCTCAGGGAAGCTTCAAATCAGTCCAATCCCTCCCCAGCCCAGTATAGTACAGGCAGGGTGCACCCGAGAGTTCAGGATGGCCCCCTCTCAATAGATCCTGTTGTCTAGATCAATGGTTCTGCGCCAACTCCAGGAGTGTCCCCATCTGAGCAGGTGGAAGGTCTATGCAGGTGGTGAGTGTCCTCCTGCGTGTCAGATCACACTGCACCAGCAAGGCCAGCGTAGCCCTCCTGTGCTCTGTTCTGTATTGTTCTCTGATCTTTGTATACGTATTTCCCCATCACCTTTTTTTCCAACACCGAGTATCTCACATTGCTTCTCTGTGAATTCACAACACTGCCTTTGGAGCAAGCGATCCATACACAGGCAGCTGTCTGTACTCTTCACCTCCTTCCCTGGGGAGGAGTGAGCTGGCAGGCCACCTCTAGTCTGCCAGTTTTTTTCTTCATCTATACCACATTTTCTTTATCCTTTTATCTGTTGTTGAACACCTAGGTTGACTCCATATCTTGGCTATTGTGAGTAGTGCTGCAGTAAGCATGGAGGTGCAAATGTCTCTCCGATATAATGATTTCCTTTCCTTTGTATAAATGACCAGTAGTGGGATTTCTGGATCATATGATAGATAGTTTTATTTGTAGTTTATTGAAGGACCTCCACACAGTTCTCCATAGGGGCTATAGTAGTTTGCATTCCCACTAAACAGGGTATTAGTTCCCTTTTCTCCACTTCTTGCCAGCATCTGTTATTTTTTGTCTTTTTGATAATAATAGCCATTCTAACTAGAATGAGACAATACAGCATTGTGTGTTTTTATTTGCATTTCCCTGATAATTAATGATGTTAGCATTTTAAAAATATATTTGTTGACCATGTGTATGTCTTTTGAGAAATGTCTGTTCAGATCATTTGCCCATGTTTTAATTGGATTGCTTCTTTTTGCTATTGAGTGGCTTCAGTTCCTTGTATATTCTGAATATTCATCCCCTGTCACATGAGTAGCTTAAAAATATTTTATCCCATTCTGTAGATTGTCTTTCACTCTGCTAATTGTTTTCCTTGCTGTGTAAAAGATTTTTAGTTTGATATAACTCCATTTGTGTGTGTGTGTGTGTGTGTGTGTGTGTTTGCTTTTGTTACCTGTGCTTTTGAAGAAGGAAGACCAATTTTTAAGGGAGGCATTGATTGAAAAGTGAGCCTGAGAAAAATTGAGCAACGTAGTAAGAGGAAAACCAGGAGAAGATAGTATTACAGATGTTAAAAAGAATGGCACTTTAAGGATAAAGTAGTCAAAAGTTTCAGCTGCTTCAGAGAGGTTAAAATAAGAACAGAAAATTTCCCATGGAATATAGCAATAGGGGAGTGGCTGTTGGTTCTGATAAATTGGTAGGGAAAGCTATATTGTAATGTATTAAAGAGTAATTGGGAGATGTGGGGATGGAAACAGTGAGTGTGGTTTAATTTTAAGACTTAGGCAGAGCAATTTCAGGTGATGAGAAGGTTGGGGGTGTGGAAAGACCAAAGTAAAGTGGAGAAGGAGGACATTTTAGTTAAGGAGATTTAAAGACTGATAGGCCAGAATGTTGGATTAATAATCCACATGCACCTTGTAGTCACTCAGAAGAATAGAGGGAACCTGAGTGGGATGGAAGATAATGATCCAGGTACTAAAATCATCAATCAGTGACCACAAAGGAGAGAAGAGATACATTGGAAGTAGTGAAACCAGTTAAAAAGTTGCTATGATCTATACAAATCATGATAATGCCTTTAATAAAGGCAGTAGGAAACGAATATGGAGAGAATTAGATGGATTTGATAGATGTTAGGGTAGAATCAATAGAACCTGATGATTGAATAGATGTTGAAGGTATAAGAGAGATGGTAGAGTCAAAGTTCATGAGCAGGTTTTTGGATTAAGAACCTGGATGGCCATGCCACTCACAAAGAAGATAAGAAATGTAGGAAGCAGGGGGCAGTTTTTTGTTTTTTATTTAGAGGGGGAAATATTAAGTTTATTTTTGAATATCTTGAGTGTGAGGTACCTGCAAGACATCCAGGTGGAAATGAGAGAGCCATAAGGATAGAAGATTATACTCAGTTCAAAATACGGGTATTTAGCTTGGAAGAGACATCTGGGATAGATACAGAACTTTAACAATCATTGGTAACTACAATAGATGGTAGTTGAAATCATGATTAATATATATAATCACCTTGTGAGATTGTGTGTAGAGTGACAATAACATTGAGCTGATAATGAAATTTTGGAATATATCATTATTTAAGAGGAAGTAATCTACCCTAAATGATTTATAGATTTAAAGGACTTCTAATTGAAATTACAATTGGATATTTTTGTACTGAAATGAAATGATTGTATATAAAGTTCATTTGGAAAAATAAAGAATACCTGGGCAAGAAAAACAAGAAGATTTTTAAAAAGATTAATGAAAGAATATTAGCACAGTCAAATAACATTTTCTAAGGGTACAATAATTAAAGAAACATAGTACTGTAAAAAAAAATCAGTAGAACAAAATAAAAATTCCTGAAATAGACGCAAGCTTCTACCCTTTTCAAGAGCAGTAGGAATACAGGTACTGCTACTCTATTACTATCTTCACACTTCTGCCTTCTACCTCCTTCCTTACCAGTTCCTCAAAAGGGAGATGTTAATCTGATTAGTCAGAACCTAAGATGTTTGCTGGGCAGTGTCTTAGTAGTGGGAAGGGTTACTATTTCTTTTATTTCACCACTCCTTATTTCACTACCTACTTCCATGTGTTAAGTTGGCCTATGCCTGCAGCTGGGTGAGCTGGATATGTCAGTCAGGACAGGGCCTATACTGCAGATCTAGCCATCTTAGTTTAATGGCGCTGGGAAGAGAAAGCCTTGCTTACACCTTTAAGTCCAAACTTTGTTTTTCAACTTTTCTGTTATCAGGGTTCTACAATAGGGATTAGTGGACACTGGCTCAGCTGTTAAACTAGTGGTACTTTTATTCTCATTTGGCTTCTATTCTTTCTTTTTTTGCTTCTGGAATAAAATATTTTTATTTAAATATAGGTTCATGATCCACTTAATGGAGCTGGTAATTGTTGTGTCTACTGAAATGTCTGTCTGTGGTCTGATGATTGTGGTGAGACTGCATTTTCTCTCAAAGTTAGGAACACATTGGAGGGCAAGGTAATATTATAATTATGGATATTAGAAAAAAGTTATCAGGACCAAATGTATTTTGTGTTATTTCCTCTGGTTTCATAATATACTAACATCAATCTCAAGCTCATAATACATTTTCCTGTTATTTGATTATATACATTACACAAGGTTTCATATTTTCCAGATTCAATTTATCTTAGTCTCTTCCATTTTAATATCTTTCATAGATCTCACTTCATTACTAACAGTTGCACCTAACCTAGTAATTAGTAATAGGTAAGCATTTAGCCTGAAATTAATAATAACTTACCTTCTATGCTACATTATTTTATCACAGAAAGTGTTTCATGTTTCATAAGTCAGGGACAAAGTAACATGTCTCAATAATTTCTTTGGTAGATGCCATTATATTTTTGTTCCTAGAATGACAGCAAATGAATCCTTCTGCCAGGCAGGGGTGGGGAACCTGCGGCCTTCTGATTTCAAGATTGCTCTTTTATAAGCACCAAAGTAGGCAAGAAAAGTGTCATCTTTCTCTGCTGCACACAATCTAATAAAAAAATTTCTTCTGTAAAATTTGGATTCACTCAAAAGGCCTCACTTAAGGACCTACAAGGACATAGGCTCCCCACCCTTACATGGGTGTATTACATTTTATTAAGACCTCTGAAGCTTTATTCATATTTAATATTGGTCTATAGAAAATTTTACATCAATATAGAAACTGCTTACTACGAAAATTAAATTATAAAATACAAAAAAACATAAAACGGCAAGTGATAAAAACAAAGTAAATATAGGTATAGATTATTTGAAAACATAGCTGTTATCATTTGTTATTGTAGCATAATTCTAAGGGTACTTTGTATCCAGCGAACCCAAGTTTAAGTCTTCACACTGCCCCTATCCAGCATGTGAATTGAGACGAGATCAGCTAACATCTTTGTTTTTATGATTTCTATGTCTTTGCAATCACAATAGTGCTAGTGTTCACATCATATAGTTCTGAAAATCAAAGAAGATACCATAAATAAAGCATTATAACAGTGACTCATATATTTTAAGTACTTTTTAAAGTTTATACATTCAACTCTAGAAAGTCTCTTAAAAAATAAACCTTAAGTAAATAAATATTTCTCAGTGAGAATGCTGGATTTTGTTGATATAAATGTAGCCCTCACTGAATTTCTCCATGCAGGATCCTCTGGCTCTGATGATGTCAGTAAGTGGGAATTGGCAGAATGAGCTCCAGATATTTGGCAATAGGAACGGTCACATACCTCAGACTATAGTTAGAATCCTGGGCACTTTCTCTCTTCTTTACCATTATCTCTTCCTTTACTGTACTGAATTCAGGTTGAGGTCCATATATTTAATTCTCAAGCATATTAATATAGGCACTTCTTGTTCATTGTCTTTAAAGAACAGAGGTGTCCCAAAGGCCATGGAAGCTTTCCGATTATAGTATTTCCTCAAACATTTTGGATGCAAATTTTTTTTTAATTAAGGATATTATGGGGGTACAAACATATTGCTTATATGAAATGCATTTGCCTCACCCAAGCCAGGGCTACCTGGATGTCTTTGCCCCATTTCCATTAGCTGTGGGTTTACTGTCCCCACCCCCACTACCTGACTGGCACCCAACAAGTATTATTACCGTGTGAGCAACTTAGTGATGATCAGTTAGTACCACTTTGATGATGAGTGTATGTGGTGGATGTTTTTCCGTCCTTGTGATACCTCACTTCAAAGGATGGGCTCAAGCTCTATCCAGGATAATATAAGAGGTGCTAGATCACCATTGTTTTTTGTAGTTGAGTAGAAATCCATGGTATACATATACCACATTTTTATTAATAGACTCATGCATTGC
>CAUYSK010114998.1:0-10816 GCA_963575035.1 Avahi laniger
CTACTTGGGAGGCTGAGACAGTAGGATTGCTTGAGTCCAGGAGTTTGAGGTTGCTGTGAGCTAGGCTGACGCCACGGCACTCGCTCCAGGCAAGAGAGTGAGACTCTGTCTCAAAAAAAAAAAAAAAAAAAAAAAAAATCAGACCTTAGATACATGTTTTCATTAATCATTATTTATTTGGAAACTGAAAAAGATAAATTATATTTCCTGCAATACTTTGAAATATATTTTATATCAGAAAGCTAAAGTTTGATGAAATAGGAAAGAAGAGAGAAAATGAATTAACAGATTATGCGTCTTTTGTTGGGTATTGGTTCAAAAACCAGAATGGTATCTGAAAGTAGAAATAATGTGAAATTTAATTAAGTACTGCAAAGAAGGTGATGCTAGTTTTAAAAACATTTTTTCTTACTCCTTTATATCAAAATGACTGTTGTGACTATTCCTTTCACAATATTTTATATTTGAAAATTAGGTTAATAAGATTTAATTTGGGTTTTAATTTTAAAATGTTTTATAGATGCTTTATTGTACTGGAAAACATTTACTTCTGTAGAAAACCAGAAGAATGGTATAGTGACGTATAGAATGGTGCAATGGAAACAATGCTTACCCAGTTGCTGAAAGGTTTAGGTTCTGATGCAGTTATGCACCTAGTTGCACCTGATTTCAAACATGTCACTGTCCATGACTGAGCCTTTATTTCCTTTGTAAAACGGGGTGAAATTGAATGGGAAGGACCCTGACAGCAGTAAGATCTCATGTCTCTCTAATATGAAGTCCCTTTTGGAGTCAGTATAACGGTTAGTATATTGCTACAGCAGCTTATGCAGGTCTTATAGATAATAAGACTGAACTATATCTATGGATTGATTATTGATATTATTGATCTTGATTATTGATTATGAGGAATGGGAATTTCCTGCATTCGTTGACAAATATTTAATTAGTACCTACCAAGCTCCAGACTGAGCTACGGGGAGCTGTCGAATGAAGATATGTGTTCATCTAACTATGTCATCATCTCACAATTATAATGAAGAATGAAACTTCACATGCCACTTGAAAGAAGGATATATGGGAATAAGGTAGGTATAATGATTTTGAATTAACACATATTACCAAGTTATATTATATTTATGTACTAATTTATAGCTCACAGAAACACTTTTACATATTAAAACATTTCAATTTTCACAATATCTCTTGAGGCAGTTATAAAAGACATTACAGAAACTGCTCTCTCATGTAAAGTGTGACGTGAAAAGCTGCCACTTTTGGGTGGTCTCAGAGCAGGAAAGGTCTGAAGAAGGGCCAGGCTGCAGCACAAGCCACCTGCCTCGGGCCTTATACTGTGTTGGACGTGTTTGTTGTGGAGAAAAATTAAATGACAGATGGAGTATGTGGTAAGTCTCAGTAGGAGAAACCCAATATAGTTTATTTTGGAGCAAGGCTATGGAGAGAATTATATACCTTTTGAAGTTTTTCCTTTTTTGCTACTGGACAGTGGTAGAGATATAATACCTTACTGTGGGTCCTCAAATGACCATGTGGTCTGAGCTTTCCTCAGGAGCTAGATCTGTGATTAAGATGCGTAGATCCATCAGAAATTTGTTCTAATGTGAAAGTAGAATAACTGAGAACAGGCACAAGCATTGCCGGAACACAAGTTAAGCTTTTTTTTTTAAACAGATGGCTGAGGACTCCCCTGGCTCCCCATCATTCTCCAACCATTCACTGGCCTCCTCCCATGTTATTCACTTTTGCACCAGAACCTCTCACTCTGCTTTCATTTGTGGCTACAGGCAGATTTGGAGGAGGAAAAAAAGCAGAGCTGGGTTCATAAATATGTTGGCTTAAAATATTGGTTAACCAAAATATTGACCATGGGGGGAAGAGAGAGTCTGCAAAGAAGTCAATGGTGAAGGAGAAACCATCCTGATGGGCAAGCTACATTTGTTATAACTGTTCATCCCTCTCCTGAGGAAAGAGAAGTGGCCCAAAGTTAGAATATATCGAGAGTCATAAGCAGTAGTAAATGGCTTGGCTGGATGGCCAGGACTTGGAAGGAGAAAAAATGGAAGACAGAGGACAATGAGTTCTAGGTTAGAAATACACAGATGAGCCTAGGGTAGTGTGTGCAAAATGTGAATGTTTTTGTACTGCATGCTAATACCACCAGAGGGCACCCATTATGGAAAAGGCACTAAACAACCAGGTAGACAAAATGACTTAGCCAATTAATGTCAGCTGGCCTTGTCATTATCATTGGCCACTCCAGTGCTTGGACAAAAGGTACACCGATGTATTAGCCACAGTGGTAGGGAAAATGGACTCAAATTTATCAAGGCTGAGCTACCAACTGCCACTGCTGAACCTTCAACCTATCAGCAACAGACAAAAATGATGAGTCTCCAGTATAGCATCATCTCTCAAGAAAACCAACCAGACACTTTGTGGCAAGTTGACTATATTGGAACCCTTTTTACCATGCAATGGCAATAATCCATTTTTCCAAGAATAGCCATATTTTCTGAGTATGACTTTTCTTTTTCTGACTGTAGGAGATCAACCAGCATCACTAATCAATGGCTTACAGAGTGATCCACCAGAAGAGGATGTCACTTAATATCATGTCAGGTCAAGATGTCCATTTTAAAGCAACACAGCGTGGGAGTGGGCACACGACCATGGAATCCACTGACCCTATTTCACACTACACCACCCAGAAGCTGTCAGCCTGATAGAACAACTAAATGGACTGGTGAAGGTAAACTAGGTGCTAACTTGGAGAGATGATTCCTTACAAAAATGGGGCACCATCCTCTAGGAGGCAGTATACACACAAGATCAAGAGTTAGTCAAACTTTCTGTAAACATTCAGATAAAAATTATTTTAGGTTTGCTGACCATGTGGTCTATGTTGCAGCTACTTAACTCTGCCATTATAGTGTGAAAGCAGCCTTAAGTACTATATAGATGTAGGTGAGCGTGTGCGACTGTGTGCACAATAAAATTTTGTTTATATAAACAATGAGACAGATTTGGCCTAAGAACCACAGTTTGCCAGTCTCTACAATGAAGCAATGGCCCTTATATGGTACTCTGTTCCTAACGGGTAGAATATGTAAATTTGAGAAGCAAAGAGTTGAAGCAACAGTGGCCTCAGTTGTTATCAGTCCTATTTGTACTTTCTGTCTTTACATGCTTATTATTATCCCTAATTGTGCTTTCTGGGAATTTTGTGCTGTCTGTACAACTCTGGGCTTTGTAGATTTAAAACTCCTGATACCCAAAAGGATGAACACTTTTACTAGGGGACACGGCAGGAGTTCTATTGCATGATAAGCTATGGCTGTCACCTGGGCACTTAGAACTTCTTTGGCTAAGGGACAAACATGCAGGAGAGTCACCATCCTGGCAGGAAATTGACTCTGGTCATTAGGAGGAATTAAGGCTCCTGTTACCAAATTAGGAAAAGGAAGTCTATGTTTGGCTCCCAGGTGACGCCCCTGCATACCTTTGAGAATCCCTTACTTTATTTTAACAATAAAGGACAAGTACAGCAGCCACAGTCTTGGAAGAACATGGTGACCACAGACCCAAGACCTGCAGAACTGCTAGCTGGAGATGAGGGAAATTTAGTAGAATCTGCTGGTTTGTTTTTTCAGTAGAGTTCCTTGGATGAAGGAGGGAGATGCTGAGTATTAATTACAGCTCTAAAATCAGCTATAGCTGTGTGGGCTTAATTTATCCCACCAATTTTCTTCCTATAAGTCTGACCCAGTAAAAAAGCCCATTATAACCATGACCCTGGCTATTCCCAGTCAGAAAATATGTGAAGGAATAGAGCTGAGCAGTACATTAGATGCAATATAGTGGATGATGTTATGTGTTGCATGGATCCTCCTTTAGAAATGAGATATTTATTCTTAGAGCTTCTGGGAGTGCTACCAGCTGACAGAACTCAGCTCTTAGTCCTTTATGTAAATTGTCTTGGGCTGGAAAGAGCTACCTAGTCCCAGATTACATCATCTTCCAATGAGCAGCTTGCACCCAATGGCAGGCCAGTGTAAGCGTACATGTAAAGGTCTTACACTCTCACCACGATGCAAAACAACTCCTAAAGGCTCCTAGCTGTTGGCTGAGGCCTTTGTTGAAACTACACGCAGCCCATTTTCCTTCACTGTCCAATACTACTTCTTTTTCTTCCTCCCACTCTTCCCTTCCCTTCCACAGGTATTGATTCCATGTGTTCTCCCTAATAAATTTCCTGCCTGATGATCTCCAATTTCAGAATCTTATTGAAATCTTATTCTTCCTGCAGCAGGGGGAATTCAACATTTACAGCCAAACCATTTTATCCAACATCACCAAAGATTATAGTTTATTATGTTCGCTAAGCCCCCCAAATCATCGGATTCGAATCTGACAAAGAAATAAAAAGAGTCCCCTCTTGACTCCCGGAGGCCTTCTCTCTTCACTCTGCTGGTCTTGCCTTTTCAGCAGAGCTCCCCAGTGGGGGAGTGTCGCTCCCAGGGGACTAGCTGTTAACAGTCCTCTCCTTAGAGCACTAGTTATGGTTTAGTGCAAACAGTCTCTGCATATATGTGGAACGGCCAAAATGGAGAGGTCTTCTGGAAGCCGGTTTGCTTGATTACAACTCTGTTGATGGCTTCTGATTGCACTGACTACACCAAGGTTTGAAAGTCCTGACAAAATTAAGAAACTGGATAAGGGGCACATAGGATCCCTCTTTGCATTTTTGGTTTTTTCTTTCCTTTCTTTTTTTCTAACAACTGCATGTGCATCTTCAATTATCTCAAAATAAAAAGTTTGGTAAAAAAAGCTCACTAAAATAGGTTTCCCAGCTTTCCTCTCCACTCCCCAACCGGATGATGCACTCCTTCTCCTGTGTAACGTGTCCTGAGTTGAATGGCTGGGATCCGTCATGGATTTAGACTGAAGATTCCTGGGCCTGTTCCACGGTTTTGATTGTCTTCCAGTTTTCCCTTGAGGAAAGTCAGGGGCCTCTTCTGCAAGAGAACTGACTCTCGACAATCAACTGCTTTCCAGTCATGCTTCTAGAGCCTCCATATTTCCCATAAGATATGAGGGCATGTTATGCAAGTGAGTAGGGGCTTCTGAAGGCACACATACTCACTCATCTTTAATTTCCGCTCACATTGATATTCTATTTAACAATTTTTATGAATGATACCTACTTTGAAAACATATACTGCTTTTCAGTTTCATGCTATTTTAAGATATTCATCTGTGCAAAGAAATGAAGAATACTGGAAATAGTAATGATGTAGTACATATAAGGGGTTTTTATTCTGATGTTATCTAAATCTGTTTAATTGTCAGAGACTGTAGTTTAGAGTACAAATAATAACAATGTATCTTGAAGTTATAACATATGGAGAAGTTAAATGTTTGACAATGATAGCACAAACTCCGGAAGAGGAGAAATGGAGGTATAGTGTTGTAACATCCTTATCTATACAGGAAGAAATGTAGTATCACTTGAAGCTAGGGTGTGATCATTTTTTAAAAAATGTATATTATAAAGACTAAAGCATTTACTAAAATTGGATCATAAAATTAAATGTAAATAGAAGAAAATATCTTTGTGACCCTGGGTTAGACAAATATTTTGTAGCTATGACACAAAAGCATAAAACGCAAAAAAAAAAAAAAAGACATTCTATAGAATCTTAGATTGATTTAGATTGAGTGACTTTCTTGAAGCAGTGTTTTGGAAAGTGGGAAAGATAATACTGAATGACACTGAAAATTTTTGGAAAATGAACTTATAAAGAATATACTTACAATCAAATAAATTAAGCTGCAAAATACAAAGAAGTAAATAATCCTAATAGATCCACATCAGATTTAGACCACCCAAATCGTGAAGTCTATGTTTGTGCAGCAAGAAGCCTTGTGTTCAGGCAGGAAGTGAGTAGGGTTCATAGGTGTATCAGGGGGCAATCTAGGCATAATGTAACTCAGTGCAGAGGTTGATACAGAGCCCATTGCAGGCACCTGAGCACTGGTGGCATTGCCCATATCCTCGAAAGAGCATTTCCTTTGAAGAATTGCACTGTTTGCACCAAGATATTTAACATCCCTTTCAGGCTTGGTACTTAGGTTGATTATTTGCATTTAAAATCTGGTTAAGTCACTGGAGCAGTGATTGCTAGGAAACTGGCCCTTATGTGGAGGCTGTTTTACCATCTCCCTTCTAGTAACACTGTTAATTAGGAAGAGCCAAGAGGTTGCAAAGTTTGTGCTCACTATCTCTTTCTGAAGGAGCACTGAGACTGAAAACCACTTTTCTAGCATTTTCTACTTCCCTAGATTCAAAAACTATTTGTGTAATATATTCCTTTGTGGTTTTGATTAAATTGCCTTCATTAAACAGGCCTCTACCTCTCCCATTGCACTTATTTTCTAAATTCTCTAAATGCAGATTTTCATTTTGAATCGAGCAGTCCTCCCTACAATCCAGGGAAAATTATTTAATTGTGACAACAACTGAAGGGTTAACACATATAGTTAGTAATTTAAATAGCAGACACCTTTAAAGGAGAGCTAATTAGTTAAATAAATCACAATGATATTGTTTGTACTGCTTTTCTCACGACATTGACAAAATTTTGGGTCACAGAGACAGATATTCACTATTTCCAGTCTGAGGCCTTGGATGGTTTCTTTGGTGCCATTTCTTCTTTTTACCTTCCCTCTAAAATAATGTTATTTTCTCAAGTTGTTGGGCTGTGACGCTTCCAATTTCCTGAAATGGTGGGAACATGATCTTCCAATTCAATATACTTAAAAGGTTGGGCAGAGCTTAATAGCCTGAGAAAATAATGTCAGCAAATTATGTGTTCTGTCATCTATACCAGTCATGCAGATTACAGAATCTCAGATTAGCATTTACCCAAGGCATGGAAGAAAGACGTTATAAAGACATTTAATATTTTCCACATCTCTTTTTTATTAACTTGCTGCATTTTCAAGAAAAGATATGCGGGAATGCATTCTGAGGCCACATCTACATGTGACATGTGACAGGAGAGCCCTGCAGTTTGCTAGTGTTTCAGGGGATCAGAACAGAGTTTATTCATTCAATAAGTATTTTTTTGGCACCAATAGGAATTCTGCTAGTGGCCAAGTGTAAAAAAAGCAATTATGCTTCCTTTGCTAAAGGAACTTTTATTCCATTTCAATAAGAAAAAAATATCTGCACACAGAAGCATGTGGAAACCTAAGAATATATTTATTGAAGGCAAGGACTGATTATTTGCATCCCCCAAATTATTTAAGAGACTATGCAATAGCTGTGCTTACCCTGGTCTGCCATATATTGTACAATCACAATCTGATATAATCCTTTGAGCACACAAAGAATGAAAACTATCTTAACAAACACCATCTCCCTCAGATATTCACTGTAAATATCTTACTAGGATATCAATATCACTCAAAATATTTCTGAACACTTCCTTGAAAGTTGCCTTCAAACTCTGTCACTCTTTTTTAATTGATGCAAAATAGATGTATATAGTTTTAGGGTACATGTGGTAATTTAACACATTCATGTAATTTGTAAAGATAAAATTAGTGTACATGAGATATCATCACCTTTAATATTTGCCTTTTCTTTATGCTAGAACCCTTCTAATTCTTCTCTTCTAGCTATTTTGAAATATATAATAGATTATTGTAAACTATAGCCACTCTACTGCTCTGTCTAACAATACTTATTTCTTCTATCAAACTGTACATTTCAGTCACTCATTTTTTGAATATCCTTTATCAAGGCATGCATACAGACTTTTAAGTTGGATTTGGGTGTTGGAAACTATTGAATGTCATTTAAAGACAAGTTTGGTGTATATCATGGCTAATCCTTGAATATGATTTTACTTTAAAACTAAGATGTGATTCTAAAATAATGAGATGCTAAAGAATTTTATTTTATGTTCTGGGAAGCAATCCCTTCTAGAAAAAAGAATAATAAAAATATTTAACAAATTGGCAACATGATTTAAATAAGTATATGGGCTTTAAAGGGTCAGTGCTTTCATGCAGGTGTTAACCCTGCTTTTCCTGGCCAATTACATTTAATCTCCTTATAAATTTAATAAATTATAAAATAATAGTATTCTTTTACTTTGTTTTGGCTATTAGGAATCTCACAGCTAAATTAATGATTTACATTTTTTAAAATCCCAGTACATTTTTGAGGAAACTTACCCTGAGTTTCATTTTCTATTTACTTAACTTTTCCCTTTCACTTGTTCCTTTTATATGTTTTTATCCTATGGCAATGTATAAGTGTTATACATTATTTCAAATATCTTTGAGAAAAAAGCTGGGTATAAATATATGTATTCTTTTAAACTTCCATTTTTTACTTATAGACACATCTCATAATAATTTATTCAGAGTTATGTATTTTTCTTTTAAGCAAATAACTTAGAGAAGTGAAGATAATTGAGAAGTTGTTCAGTGAAAGACTGATGAAAAGGTAGAGGAGGTTATGCGGTCCATCAAATCTAACTGAATAGTAAATAGACCCTATAATTCCTTTGGACTTTATAACAGATTTACTCAAAATCTACCATAATATTAGGTACCTACAAACATTGACTTGCTAGATTATAGAGATCATCAGTGAATAAACGAGATATATTCCTTGAGGATTTTGAGGAACATGAGAGTGTCCTGGAAGTCATAAGTACTTTCCATCTACTTTTTGAGTGAGACATGATTTAAAAGGATCTGTTTCAATGTGAGAGAACATGTGTATATTACATATACTATATGTGTGTATACACCCACACACATCTATGTATACATTTTGCCAAACATACAAACTTTTATTTAGGAGTGCAAGCTATCATCAACTAATTTGGCATAAAGTGATAGGGTTAGCTTTTTTGAGTTTTCAAGAATTATTGTATTTTAAGACATGCATTAATGAAGTGACTTGATTTCATGTATAATGATAATGTAGTATTTGCAAATGATGTCTTTCCAATAAATTGCCTTGAGATTCAGAAAACAGATGTAAATTCAAATTAATAGTCAAGATCCATTTTCATCTTACTTAGGATGTTAAGTTACATGCTGGAGGTATTAAACACTTGAATCTTCACAATATGTTAAGTTCTGTGCAAAACAGTTTTAGAAATTGGCATAGCTACCCTGCTACCCTACAATCTTAGATATTAAGATAACTGATTACATATGACACCATGAGAATTAATTCTCACTCTCTCTATTCCTCATAGTATTTAAGAGCATGGCCTTGGAGTCAGACAAATCTGGGTTCATTATTTAACAAATTATATCATTTCTTTGTTGCTTAATTTATATACAGTAAATGGACATAATTACACTTATATGCTTGTTTTGAAAATTATGCAAATGTAAATTGCTTAGCTCACTAGGTCATCAATAAACATTAACTAATAATAATTGTAACAGTAAAAGTAGTAGCGATAACAGTAATTATTCAAGAAACAATTGAGGATTATTGTATATCCTGGACCTATGGCAGACTCTCTGTGAGCAAGAAATTAATCTTTGGTGTGTAAAACCATGACATTACTTTTTGTTACCACCCCTAGCATAGTTTGAATAATGTAAGTGGGTAGGAATGATTTTGATTCATTGTGTCTCTCTGTGTTTCTGTCTTTTTCTTAGTGTGTCTCTCTCTGGCTCCCCCTTCCAATTATAATTATTAGGATTTCCTGTGGGCAGAAAAAAAAGAAACTGAAAAGAAATACTCAATTGATATAAAAGAAGCTCAATTTTCCATGTTACAAAGGCGAAGAAAGATGAGCAGAAAAAAATAAGCTTTAATTAAATGTGTAGGCTGGTTACCCTATATTCTTCCCCATCCACATAAGTTCAAGGTTCTCCATAATGCAAGTTTTTGTAATAGTAAATATAAAGTTATAATCTCATCTACTATAGATAAGTTAGTGCTCTCCTATTTGACAATGTCCATTTTGACATGAGTTTCTTTAACTACTAGGAGAAATCTTTTTATTTTTTTATTTTTTTATTTCAGGGTATTATGAGGGTACACACATTTTGGTTACACTTTATGTCTTTGCCTCATCCAAGCGAGGGTTAAAGGCTTGCCCTTCCCTCCTACAATGCTCCCTGTGTCTTTTAGTTGAAGGTTTACTCCCCCCATCCCCCTAATCCCTGGAGAGTATACTGCCATGTGAGCACCCTACTGTTGATCAGTTAGTACCAATTTGATGGTGAGAACAAGTGGAGCTCATTCTTCTGATTTTGTGGTACCTCACTTTGGATAATGGGCTTAAGTTCAATCCAGGAAAGTATAAGAGGTGCTAGATCACTGTTGTTTCTTATGATTGAGTAATATTCCATTGTATACATATACCAAATTTTAATAATTCACTCATGGATTGACAGACACTTGTGTCGTTTCCACATTCTTGCAATAGTGAATTGTACTACCATAAACATTCAGGTGCAGATGTCTTTATCATAGAATGTTTTGTGCTTTTTTGGGTAGATGCCCAATAGTGCTATTGCTGGATCAAATGGTATTTCTATTTTTAGCTCTCTGAGGTATCTCCAAATTCTTTTCCCCAGAGGTTGCACTAATTTTCAGTCCCACCAGCAGTGTAAGAGTGTTCCTGTCTCTCCACATCCTCGCCAGCATTTGATGTTTTGGGATCTTTTGATAGAGGCCAATCTCACTGGGGTTAGGTGATATCTCATTGTGGTTTTGATTTGCATTTCTCTAATGATTAGAGATGTT
>CAUYSK010115000.1:0-11064 GCA_963575035.1 Avahi laniger
AGACAGCCCACAGAATGAGAAAAAATATTTTCTCTCTACTCATCTGATAAAGAGCTGATAACCAGAATCTATCTAGAACTCAAAAAAAATCAACAAGAAAAAATCAAATAACCCCATCAACAAATGGGCAAATGAAATGAACAGAAACTTTTCAAAAGAAGACAGAATAATGGCTAGCAAACATATAAAAAATGCTCAACATCTCTAATCATTAGAGAAATGCAAATCGAAACCACAATGAGATATCATCTAACCCCAATGATATTGGCCTCTATCAAAAAATCCCAAAACATCAAATGCTGGCGAGGATGTGGAGAGACAGGAACAGTCTTACACTGTTGGTGGGACTGAAAATTACTGCAACATCTGTGGAAAAGAGTTTGGAGATACCTCAGAGAGCTAAAAATAGAAATACTATTCAATCCAGCAATAGCGCTATTAGACATCTACTCAAAAAAGCACAAAACATTCTATGATAAAGACATCTGCACCCGAATGCTTATGTCAGCACAATTCACTATTGCTAGGATGTGGAAACAACTCAAGTGCCCATCAATCCTTGAGTGGATTATTAAAATTTGGTATATGTTTACAATGGAATATTAATCATAAGAAATGACAATGAGCTAGAACCTCTTATACTTTCCTGGATTAAACTTAAGCCCATTATCCAAAGCGAGACACCACAAGAGCAGAAGAATGGGCTCCACTTGTACTCACCATCAAATTGGTACTAACTGATCAACACTAGGGTGATCATATGGCAGGAATACTCTCTAGGGATTAGGGGAATAGGGGGGTAAATCCACAACTAAAGGACACGGGGAGCACTGTATGGGGGGAAGGGCATGGCTTTAATTTGCACTTGGGTGAGGCAAAGACATAAAGTGTAACCATAATGTTTGTATTCTCACAATACCCTGGAATAAAAAAAAATAATAATTTCTATATTTTTAATACAACTTTTATATTTTCTTAACCCAATTCTGGGTTCCTGGGTAGAGGCTGGTCAATTCCCCTTCTTTAACAGTTGATTAAGTCCACACCCCCTACCACCTCCCTTATTGGGCTTTCATACTCTGGGCATTATACATCTACCTGAATCACTATAGAGTCATGTATCAGACAGCCCTGGACATCCTCTATACTCCAGATTCCACTGAATTTATTCAAATTAGCAAATTTTAAACATACTAACATAGTCTTACCTAGTCCTTCCTGCAGAGACGACAATAAAGACACTCAGCCACAGTTCCCCTTTTTCCCTCTGCCTCCTGACCAACCCCAGTGCTTCTACTGAATGGTCCTGCACAGTGTCTGTGTTCTCTACAGGAAACTTTGAGTATAACAAACTAAAAGTATTTCTGGTTTCTCTCTTGATCTGCGTCTGGCCTCACCATACCTCACCCAAGGTAGTATTTTAAAAAAATCATCTCTTACGGAGAGTGAAACTGTTTTAGTTTATGATATTGTTAAATAGAGTTTCAGAGGTTTCTGCTTGGCCTTCCTCACATTGATAACTTCTACTTCACAGACCAAGGATCCTATGTGTGATTACTCCAACTGGCTCCAGTAATATAGTTGGGGACACATTGGAGAAATGACTACTAGGTGGGTCCATGGACCCAAATGGTCTACTTTGAATTGAACTTTAGACAGAACTCCATTTATTACCTGGCTCCGGTATGCCCCAACTTTGAAAATGGGATGCAATTATCTTTTGGGTCTCTAGGTATCAATGTTAACTCAGACCTTTGTCTAACAATTCTTAAAATACCTAAGTTTTCACTTTTCCTCAAGCTTCTAAGAGCTGTCCTAGTTCTAAATTTTCCCTATTTTCAAAGGTCCTTTCAGCCTACAAAAGACAAGTGCTAGCTGAAAATAGGGAGACATGTTTACACTTGCAAACTCATAAGGTCCAGGAGGGTCTATAGAGTCAAAATTTTGGGGGGCATCTATCTAGATGTACACATACCATATTTCAAGGTCCCAATTTTTCTGAGAGAGGCTTGACATTACCATGACAGACTTGACTTGCTGAGAATTTAAATACCTCTGGAGCTCTGTCTTATTTTTAAATCCAGCTTTTGCATTTTTGCTGTGTGTACTCTTTCACTGCAGGAGATAATTTTCTCTTTGTAAGCTATGAAAGCTCTGGCTTTCATACTTAGTCTTTAACTGTCCTCAGTTTCTCATTTTCCCTTAGCAGGGTTATAATACTACTTAGCAATAAGCAACCAACTCCATTTTCCTTGTAGCCATTGTCTCTCTCAATCTTTCAAAATGCTTTAATCAAACTCATACTTTAGGAAACTGTAACTACCAATAAAATCATGAGCAATTGACCTGCTACTTTAAAAAAAACTTTCTTTTTTTAAATTTTCTTTAAATTTCAGAATATTATGGGGTTACAAACATTTTGGTTATATACCATGACTTTTCTTCATCCAAGCCAGAGCTACAAGCATACTCATCCCCAATAAGTCTGGTTTACACAATTAGTTGTGAGTTTACCCATACCCACCATCCCCCTCCTACCCACTTGGCACCCGGTGAATATTACTTCCATGTGAGCACCCTTGTACTGATCAGAATGAAACCCTATTTGCTAGCTAGGATGTGAGGAAGCCAGACGCCAAACCCTTTCTTACTGGTACTACCTATATCATTTTGTGTCCTCTGAGAAAGAGATGTCAAGGTGGGATTAGACATGCAAGAGATTTATTGAGGGGAAGCACCTATGATGGAAAAAGGGGAGGGATCCTGCAGAGGCAGGAAAATATTTCACACTGTGATACATATATGACACTTGTAAAGAGAGAGAGTAAAAGAAGGAGGATTGGATAGGAGGAGTCTCAGACTACAACATTGTTCTGAGAAAGTTTTGGCTAGGCTGACAGTGATAACCTCAAGCAAATGTTGCCTGATGGAGGAGTCCTGCAGAGATGGGCCTATAATAACTCTCCTACCATGCTCAGTTATTGGCTAGGGAGAAACCTATAGGAGTGTGAGCTTAACATGAATGGGTCAATGATCCAGAGGAGTGGCAGTTATACTGTCAGCGAAATATACTTCCTGCAGTCTAAAATATGAGTGATACATTAGCATCACTATCACACATGGCTAAAGACTTTTTTCCCCAGAAAGATTGAGGCCCAAGTTTTGCTCTTATCTACTTTCAAACTTTCTCTGACCTCTCTGAACCTTGCTTTGTCTCCTGACTTCTGTAAATATGAGAATTTCATTTTCATAGGGTTGTTGTGAGCAAATGATGAAACATAAGTAAAGGGCATTAGGAAAGTTTTAGGTACTAACAGATATAAGAACATTTATTTTCATACAAACATTGGGTACGTTAAAGGAATAATAAATATTCTGATGTACAAATTTAACAGTAAATCATGGAATTTAAACAATTATATTTCAGATGGAGCATCCATGGGCCAATGAACCAGTCCATAGCTCATTGAATTAATTTAGTTAAATGACATATTCTGTCTGTTCTGTCTCATGTTCTTGAGTGCATTGAGCCTATCCACCACCATCACGTACAGAACATGAAAACACTTAGTCAAGGTATATTAGTCAAAGTTTTCCAAAGAAACAGATCCTATAGAGTATAAGTAGATTTCCAGAAATAAATTTATTGTGAAGGATTGAATCACATAATTATGGAGGCTAGGAAGTCCTACAATCTTCTGTCAACAAGCTCGAGGTCCAGGAAAGTGAGTAGTGTAGTTCCAGTCTAAACTTGAAAGCATGAGAACCAAGGGAGCCAATGGTATAAGTCCCAGTCTGAGCCTATAAGCCTCAGAATAAGAAGCACAGACACCTAAGAGCAGGAGAAGATGGATGTCACAGCTCAAATAGAAAATCAATTTGCCCTTACTTTACTTTTCTATTCAGGCTCTCAATGGATTGGATCATGCCCACCCTCATTGGTAAGGGTGATCTGCTCAACCCAATCTACTGATTCAGATGATGATCTCTTACAGAAACAGCCTCACAAAAGTACTTAGAAAACTTTTGCCAGCTATCTAGTCATCACTTAGTCCAGTCAAGTTGACACATAAAATTAACAATCATACAAGGGTGTTTTGTTTTGTTTTGTTTATCCAAATCTAGAAATATCAAAATTGTATCTTTTTGAAATTTCAGAATATCATGGGGGAACAAAGGCATTCATTACATAAATTGCCTTTGAACCACTCAAGTTAGAGCCACAAGCATGCCCATGCCCCAAACATCATGGACTTCATCTTCTAGGTGTGAATTTATCAATCCCTTCCTCCCCTCTCCTACCTGTCTGAAACCTGATGAATGTTACTTCCATATGTTCACATAAAGTTTGACCAATTAGTACCAATTCAATGGTGAGTATATGTGGTGTTTGCTTTTTGATTCTTGTGATACTTCACTTATAAAAATGGGATCCAGCTGTATCCAGCATAATACAAGAGTTTCTTCACCATTTTTTTTTTATGGCTGAGTAGCATTCCATGGCATACATATATGACATTTTATAAATTCACTGATGTATAAATAGGCACTTGGGTTGTTTTCACACCTTTGCAATTGTGAATTGTGTTGCTATAAACATTAGAGTGAAGATGTGTCTTTTATATAATGTCTTTTTTTTCATTTGGGTAGATGTCCAGTAATGGGATTCCTGCAACAAGTTGTAGTTCTACCAGTAGCTCTTTGAAGTATCTCCATATTATTTTCCATAGAGGTTGTATTAGTTTGCAGTGCCACCAGCAGTATATGAGTGTTCCTATCTCTCCGCATCCACACCAACATTTGTGATTTGGGGATTTTTTTTTTGTTTTAGCATATTATAGGGGTACAGATGTTTAGGTTACATATGTTGCCCTTGTCCCACCCTCCTCCCCTAAGTCCGAGTTTCAAATATGTCCATCCTTCGGATGTTGCACATTTCACTCTTTGTGTATGCATATACCCGTACCCTCCTCTCTCCTCCCTCCTCCCTCCTCCAGCCTCCCCACTGCCCAACATCCAATAGATGTTATTCTTATATGTACACTTATGTGTTGATCAGTTAGTACCAATTTGATGGTGAATACATGTGGTGCTTTTCTTTCCATTCTTGGGATACCTCACTTAGTAGAATGCGTTCCAGCACTATTCAGGACTATACAAGAGGTGCGATATCACCATTGTTTCTTAAAGCTGAATAGTACTCCGTGGTATACATATATCACATTTTATTAATCCACTCATGTATTTATGGACACTTGCATTGTTTTCACATCTTTGCAATTGTGAATTGTGCTGCTATAAACATTTGGATGCAGGTGTCTTTCTTATAGACTATCATTTGTTCTTTTGGGTAGATGCCCAGTAATGGGATTGCTGGATCGAATGGTAGTTCTACTTGTATCTCTTTAAGGTATCTCCATATTACTTTCCACAGAGGTTGTACTATTTTTCAGTCCCACCAGCAGTGTATGAGAGTTCCTATCTGTCTGCATCCACACCAACATTTATTGTTTTGGGACTATTTGACAAAGGCCATTCTCACTGGGGATAAGTAATATCTCATTGTGGTTTTGATTTGAATTTCTCTGATGATTAGAGATGTTGAGTATTTTTCATATGTTTGTTGGCCATTATTCTGTCTTCCTCTGAAAAGTTTCTGTTCATGTCTTTGCTTGCGATTTGGCAGAATCAACATTGTTAAAATTTCTATACTACCCAAAATAATCTACAGATTCAATACAATCCCTATTAAAATACCAGTGTCATTTTTCAGAGATTCAGAAAAAATAATTTTATGTTTCGTATGGAACCAGAGAAGACCCTGTATAGCAAAAGTAACCCTATGAAAAAATAACAAAATGGAAGGCATCAATTTACCAGACTTTAAACTATATTACAATGCTATAGTAACTAAAACAGCATGATACCACCCTAAGAACAGGGACATACACCAATGGAAAAGAACTGAGAACCGAGATATAAGACCATCCTCATAAAGCCATCTAATCATTGACAAAGCAGACAAAAACATACACTGGGGAAAAGAGTATTTATTCAACAAATGGTGCTGGGAAAACTGGGTAGCCACATGTAGAAGACTGAAATAGGATTCACACTTCTCACCTCTCAGAAAAATCAACTCATGGTGGATAACAGACTTAAACCTAAGGCTTGAAACTATAAGAATTGCAGAGGAAAACATTGGAAATACTCTTCTAGACATTGGCCTATGAAAAGAATTTATGAAGAAGACCCCGAAGGAAATCACAACAATAAGAAAAATAAACAAATGGTACTTGATGAAATTAAATAGCTTCTTCACAGCCAAAGACTCTATCACGAGAGCAAACAGACAACCTACAGAACGGGAGAAAATATTCACATACTGCACATCCAATAAAGGGCTGATAACTAGAATCTATTTAGAACTCAGGGAAATCATCAAGAAAAAATCAAACAACCTTATCAAAAAGTGAGCAAAGTACATGAACAGAAACTTTTCTGGGACTTTATTTATTTATTTATTTATTTATTTATTTATTTATTTATTTTATTTCAGCATAATATGAGGGTACAGATGTTTAGGTTATGTGTGTTTTTAATAAAAGCCATTCTATCAGGAGTAAGGTGATATCTCATTTATTTTTAATTTGCATTTCCATTGATTTTTAGTGATGCTGAGCATTTTTTTAAATGTTCATTGATCTTTGTCTATCTTCTTTTGAAAAGCTACTGTTCATGTCTTTTGTCCACTTTATAATGGAGTTGTTTGATTTTGTCTTGATGATTTGCTTGAGTTCTTTGTAGATTCTGTATATTAGCCTTTTAACCAATATGTAGATTGCGAATATTTTCTCCTATTCTGTAGGTTGTCTCTTTGCTCTGTTGATTATTTTCTTGGCTGTGCAAAAGATTTTTAATTTAATCAAGTCACATTTTTTTGTTGTTGTTGTTGTAATATCCATTGGGGTCTTAGTTATAAATTATTTGCCTAGACCAATATCTAGAAGAATTTTTCCTACATTTTCTTCTAGAATTCTTATGGCTTCATGCCTTACATTTAAATATTTTATTTCTCCCTAATTGATTTTTTGTGAGTGGTTAAAGACAGGTGTCTTCTTTGACTCTTCTCATTTGCCTATCCAATTTTCCCAGCACCATTTATTGAACAACGCTTCTTTTCCCCAGTGTGCATTGTTGTCTGATTTGTCAAACATGAGTTGGTTGCAGGTAGATGGTTTTATATATGGGTTCTATATTCTGTTCTATTGGTCTATGTCTATCATTTTGTACCAATACCTTGCTATTTGGTTGCTATAGCCTTGTAGTATTGTTTGAATTCTAGTAATGTGATGACTCCATCTTGTTCTTTTTGCTTAGGATTTCTTTGGATATTTGGACTCTTTTATGGTTCCAAATGAAGCATAGAATTCTTTTTTCTATATCTGTGACATAAGCCATTTGTATTTTGATGGAGATTGCACTGAGTCTGCAAATTACTTTAGGTAGCATGGGCGTTTTAAAAATACACAAAGAGTGCAATGTGCACCACGCAATGGGATGGACATATTTGAAACCTGGACTGAGGGGGGGGGCAAGGGCAACACACGTAACCTAAACATCTGTACCCTCATATTATGCTGAAATTAAAAAAAAAATAAAAAAATAAAATAAATAAAAAAATAAAAATGTTAATTCTACCAATCCATGAGTATGATGCATTTCTCAATTCATTTGTGTCAACCACAATTTCTTCCCTAAGTGTTTCATAGTTCTCCTCATAGAAATTTTTTACCTACCTGCTTAAGTATCTTCCTGGGTATTTTATTTTCATTTTAGCCATTGTGAATGATCTTGAGTCTTTTACTTGAACTGCAGCTATGCTGTTGCTGGTACACATAAATGCTACTGAATTTTGTATATTGATTTTATATCCTGAGACATTCCTGAATTTATTTATCAATCCCAAGAGTCTCTTGATCGAGTCCTTGTGGTTTACTAAATGAAAGATCATATAGTCATTGAAAAGTGACAGTTTGATCTCCTCTTTCCTGGTTTGGAGAGATAGAATTGATATATGGGATGCTGTTCTCTTTATCATATTGGGTAGTATCTTTTTGCTTTGCTTCCCTTCCTGTGCTATTGTTTTATAGGAGTTGTGAGATTTAGCTATTTTGGATTATTTTACACTGGTGAGTATCTATTGTGCTGGTTCATGTATAATGCAGTTTCAATATTTCCTGCATGGCAGGTCTGGTCATCACAAATTCCTTCAGTGTTTGCTTGTCTGGAAAAGAACTTACTTCTCCATCAGTTACGAAATTTATTTTTGCAGAATATATAATTTTAGGTTGGCAGTTGTTCTATTTAAGAATATTGAAGATGGAGCTCCACTCCCTTTTGGATTGTAGCATTTCTGCTGAGAAGTCTGCTGTTAGGCTGATGGATTTTTCCCTTGGACACCAGTTGTTGCTTAAATCTAATGGTTTGTAGGATTTTCTGTTTCATTTTAACTTTTCTCAGGTTGACTACTATGTGTCTTGGTTATGTCCTGTGTCTTATGAATTTTGCTGGTGTTTGGTGACCATCTTATATCTGGATGCATGGATATCTGGCAGTACCAGAGATGTTTTCCTCAATAATTCCCTCAAATAGTTTTTCCATGCTTTGAGCTCTTTCTTCTTCTTCCTCAGGAATAACTATAATACATATGTTAGTTTACCTTGCATAGAACCATATCTCTCTGAGTGATTGATCCACACTTTTTGTTCTCTTATCTGCCTCTTAAAATGTCTGTGTTAGCTTGAGAGAGTTATCTTCAAGCTCTGAGATTCTTCTTGATTTAGTCTGTTGCTCATGCTTTCTGCTGTTTTGAAATTAACTAAATGATGCTTTAATTTCTTCAAGTTTTATTATATCTTTCCTTATGTTGCCCTGTTCTTTTGTGACATTTTCATTAATTTCCTCAATTTTTTTTGGCTTCTTTTTGTTGGTTGTCTTTTTGTTGGAGTTGTCAACTTTCTTTTCAATTCTATTCAAGTTATTTGCCATCCATATTCTGAATTCCATTTCTGTCATTTTGACAATTTGCTTATAGTCGGAGTTAACTACTGTAGCCACATTGTGATCCTTTGGAATGCCAATTTGATTTGATTTTTCATGTTGTTAGTCTTCTTTTGCCAGTTTCTTCTCATTTGAAACCTCTTTTCTTGACACAGGGCTAATAGGTTGGAAGGGCACCTGTTCTTTGCTTGGAACTCTCTTGTTAATTAGAAGAAGGGGAAGTCCCTAGATGGCAATTTTTTTCCCTACTCTGGAATGTTGATGTGGCAGGGGAGGGGTGTGTGCATTGAAAGCCTATAATGTAGCTGTTCTGATTTGCTCTGTTTACCTGTGATTGCCTCTCTTCAAGCCTGTGCTCAGTGCTGTTTGTGCTGTGTTTTGTTACCAGCTAGTTGTAGGATGTCTGAATTGAGAGCTCGACATGACCCTCTTCACTGAGGCTGATGTTGTGGGGATTGTTCTGCCCAGGGCCTCCCCACAGAGGTGACAGTAGCAGCTGGGAGAGGCTATCTAGGCAGTGGTCATGTGTTCCTGGGCTGTGGGTGTTTACTTGAACCAGATCCCAGTGTACTGAATGCTAGAGGCTGGAGGGGAGGGTCCCTATCAGGACATTGGAGTTTGAAGCAGTTCCACCTACATTAGTAGTAGAAGCCCTAAGGTGGGTCTTGGGGCCCATGTGCAGTGCTGGAATCTTGGGGGTCGTGTCCCAGGCCTGGCAGGAATTCTGGAAGAACAGAGGCAGAGCCTCAGTCTCTGACATAAGAGCCTCAGAGCCAGGACTGGGGAAGAATCAGAAGCAGGGATTCTGAGCAGGTCCTCAGAGTCAGAAGCAGGGCCATGTGGGTGACAGGGTTGATCTGACCTGGACGGTGGGTCAGGACTGAGCAGGTGGGTGGCAGTTGAGACCTGGAGGGTGAACTCAGGCTGAGAAAATGGTGACCCATTACTCAGGCTCTGGGACTTGAAGGATTCCCAATCATGTGGGTTAAGGTTGGATCCAGTGGCCCAGGCACTATGGGGTTCTCCCCGCCACCTCCAGGACCCACTGAAGCAGTAGCTCAAAGTCTCCAGTTTGGAGCCTGCAGTGCCCCAGTCAATGCCCATGCTCAGATCCCACTGTGCTGTAGGAGAGTAGTGCTTGGCTTCCAGTCACAGAATATGGCTCAGGGGAACCTCTGGTTAGTCTGCTTCCTCCCCCACACAATGGGGGCAATGTGAAGGCTGCCACCACAAAGCTGAGTCCTGTGGCAACCTGGCGTCATGCACCCGAGATCTCAGGATGATTTTAACTGCTGCTCAGTTCCCACCGTGCCTATTGTCTAGTGTAAGAACTCCACACAGATTCCAATCAGATCCCTCATCCATCCAGATAGAGTGGTGGTAGAGGAGCCATGTAACAACTATCTGCAGGGTTAACTAAGTGCTCTAGTGAGTGCTCTATCCTTCTATTCTTCCCTACCTGTACTTTGATCTTGTCAAATGTATCACCCCATCATCATTTTTTTCACACTTAGTGTCCCATGTTGCTTTTCTGTTATTTCACAATGTTCCTTCTGAGAAGAACAATCCATACATAGGCAACTGCCTTCATTTTTCACTTATTTCTTTGAGAGCAGCACGTTTGCAGGGGGCTTTTTGTCTGCCATTTTTCAGTGCTCCCATTTGCCATGAATCTTACAGGTATTCGATGATCATCTTGTATCTGGATATCTAATCTTCTAGTGACACCAGGGAATATTTCTTCTATTATTCTCTCAAATAGTATTCCTATGCTTATTGCTTCTTCTTTTTCCCCCTTAAGGATACCTATAATTCTTTTTTTTTCTTTTTTTTTTTTATTTCAGCATAATATGAGGGTACAGATGTTTAGGTTACGTGTGTTGCCCTTGCCCCCCCTCCCCCCCCTCAGTCCAGGTTTCAAATATGTCCATCCCATTGCGTTTTTCACAGTGATTGTTCATTCCTCTTTGTTCTTTTTTCGGCATCTTTTACTAACAGGGG
>CAUYSK010115001.1:0-79475 GCA_963575035.1 Avahi laniger
ACACCGGAGTTGTGCCGCTGAGCAAATGGAAGGTGTCTTTGACAAGAGCGGGAGAGCTGGAAGAAAGGCAGGAGGGAACGATTTGATCAAGAGTTGGCAATGCCTATTAGATATCTAAGTATTCACTCTGTAATAATTCTATAACAAATTTCTGTTTTGTGCTAGACACTTTTGTCTGAAACTTGAGAACTGGAAAATGGAAAGCCAATATTTTAGGTTGAGAAAACACCTCCCCAAAATGGAACAGGCACAACTTATTAATATAATAAGACTAATAAACAAAATGTGCAAAAGAGTGTTGTGGTTGGTGGGAGTTAGGAGGATCCGTCAGAGCTAGATGTTAGGGGACCTTCAAAACTGCTCTCTACTTTGAATACTGTGGAGAGGCACCAGATATTTTGGGGATAGAAGAGTGGCATCCAAACACTATCAGTTTTACGACAATAACCATTAGGAAAGTGTAAACTGATGACCTGGAGCAGAGATCTACTTGAACCAGAAAGTTTTATAACGGCTCAGAAGAGACATAATAAAAGCTCCAGAGATGAGGAGAGCTCTTAGAGATGGAAATGAAAGGAAAATGCATTTCAAAAGAAGATTCAGGAGATTCTACTTCTCCTCTAGATACCCAACAGAAATGCCTGCGTGTTTCCAAAAGCCGGAAATCCACCCAAATGCCAATCAACATCTGAAAAACAGAATTGAAAAATAAACTGTGATATATGAAACAATGAAACACTCTATCGCAACAAAATGAACCAGCCACTACGTGTACCAACTGTTTAAACCACCAATTAAACATAACGTTAAATGAAAAAAAACCAGACAAAGAAGACCAAATGCCTTATAATTCTTCTTAGGTAAAGCTCAAAAACAGGGAAAAACCAATCTATAGGATTAGAAGTCAGGATAGCAGTGAGCCTTGGGAAGGAGATAGTGCCTAGGAGAGGGGACAGGGTGTTTTCTGGAGTGATTGTTAACGTTTCATTTCTCCATCCGGGAGCCGGTGACACAGGCATGTTTATTAACACTACTTTAATTCAACGCCGTGTGCCAGGGGTTCTTAATGGTATAAGTGAGCTCAGCATGGTGATGTGGGCACATTTTTGTATCTCAATTAAAATTTTACATTAAAGCAGTAAATTTCAAGGATGATTTTCAGCGCCAAAAAGGATTTTGATACTTTTCAACTATTCAACGTGGATTGGGAAGTGTCGTGTCATAGAGGACTGAGAGCTCTTCAGGGAGAAAGCCTGTGTGGAGGTTCCATGGAAATGTCATTCCCACCTCCCACTTTCTTAGGGCCTTAGAGATCTGGGCAAGTGGCCTCCTGGACTAGGCTGAGAAGTCTGGGACTTGACCAACAGGCTTGGGATGTGAGATAATACAGTTTGAACTTGAGGAAGGGGTGTAAGAAGTACCGGTAAAGTGACAAATCATCATGTTCCCACAAAACAATTATGAATACGTAAACTGATTAAGGAACACGGAATTAACTTTTTCTCTTTGTTTATGGGCCCAATCTTGCTTCAAACAGCAGAAATTGGCAACCATCCCACAGAGCCAGGGAGGGTTTCCCGGGCCTGGATCTGGGCACACTTCCACCGCCCCCCCAACCTCTCTCCAGGGTTACATTCAATCCCCAATGACTACGTCACAATTTCTTCACAAGACTTCAAAGAAATCTAAGACCTTTTCATTGCATAAAATTACAATATTTTCTTCAAGTGTCAGGGTTTGATAGAAGCAGGCTCATCTGCTGCCGGCCTGCTGAAGCTCACAGGTAATGAGAACACACATATGTGATGATAATGACCTCACAGATGTGATGCTCCCCACTGCTGAGATTCACACTGCAGCCTAAGCCCCTCTCCCTTCCCTTATGCAAAGAAAAGTAGCCCATCAGAGTCTCAAGCAGTGGAAGGTCCAGAGAAGAGTGGTGGGTGTGGTCTGCCCCAGGGGTGCATTACCTGTAGAAGGATTCGAAAACAATACTCACCTGCTTCCATTCATCACCATGTGCCAGCGATGCTAAGCAATGTCAGTAACGCAATACTCTTTCCAGAAAAAAAAATCTTTTTTGGTCTAAATTCTAAACAATTGATGCTGTTGTGCTTGCAACATGCATGCAAACTTTCAAATAGCACATTTTCAATTACTTATCCTTTAATAAACACGATATTCTACATGGAGGTTAATTCCACGAACTCCAGTTGTACCTACAGCTGCTTTCACACAGGGGCTCTGTTACATGTAGTTGTTTTGAGAACAAGCTCATAATGCGAGAGAGGCTTTGCAGCTTCCTTTGGCTGCCTGCTTTGAGCACAGATCACAAATATGACTCCCACAGCACTATGCAAGCCTGAGTTAAACAAAATATTCAAAATAAATAAGAATAGCACAACCATGGTAAAGACAAAGAAACAATTCAAGTTACTTCAATTCTGTCATTTTGTCCTTGGAGTTTTTATTTGTGTTTGAAGTTTAAAACAGCAAAACATCAGTGCATAAACTTCAGAATACAATTGCTTTGTTTTGTAAGGGTGAATCTTAGTTCATGCAGGAAACATTTTACTAGAGTTGAAAACTATTTTTTTAATTAAATATTATTTTTCTTCTTTTAATTGTTAGCTATTTTAAAATTAAAGACTAACTCTAAAATCATAAATATTAAATCAAAAGAATAATTCTCTTAATGATTATTACATGGTTGTTATTGAAAATAATTTTGTTGTGTAGATGAAGGGAGATGTTAAAAAACATTTTGTTCCAGCTTCAAATAATCTGAGTATGCCACTTCTTACAAGATAAAAAGTTTCCCACTGTTTTTTGAAAATACAGCAAGTTGACAAATCATCCAGTCTTTCTAAAAAAAATAGATGAATGTGTGTGAGATGGATAATCTTTTATTTCATGGCTTTTAGAATATTCTCTAGTCCTGATCAGTGAATGGACCAAGGCAGGCTATTTACTGGTGGCAAATATGTGCACATGTGTGTGCATGTATTAGGTGCACACAAATGCATCTTCATGTGTCACCCAGTCACGTTTGTGTATTCACGGGCAGTGTTAAGAGCTAAGGTAACCAGCTCAATACCCTGCAGCATTCTTCAGAGACAAGAACAGGGAGCCAGGAGTCAGAAGACCCAGAGTCCACATCTCCTGGCCATGTGACCTTGAGCAAAAGCAAGTCTTAGATGAATCATCATCAAGTCAACGACCCTTTACATTATGAATGATCCCATTGGGTCCTAAAGAGATGCAGTATCATTTTAGAGCTGTCCCACCCAAGGGGTGAGAAGGTGAGGTATTTATCCTCAACTTCCTATCCATAATTAGCTGAGACCTACTTAGACAAGCATAAGTACCTGGCTTTTCCAGCCTGACCCTTGAATGAGCTGGGAAAAATACTGCAGCCAGAGTTTCTCAGGTGATTGCAGTCATGAGACACCAGAGTATACAGCAATGTGCCGATCCACAGATACACAATAGTATATGATGAGCAACTTTAATTTGCAATGTCCCTAGCATTTATAACCCAGGTGTAAGTCAGTATAAAGAATCAAGATAGTCACAATCTCTTTGCTACTCCTCCCATTAATAAGTCAAGTCTCATTCCTTTTCCTTTGAATCCAGGCTCCTCTTAGTGATTTGCCCAATAGAATGTGGTGGGATTGATGTCCTGGTACTTACTGAGCTAAGTCATAAGAATCCATGCAGCTTCCACCCATCCTGTTAGAGTGCTCGCTCTGGGAGCCCTGAACCACCATGGAAGAACCCTACTACCCTGAGACCACTTTTCAGGAGATGTCATGTGTAGGTGCCCTATTCCAGGGTCCCAGCTCAGCTCAGCCTTCCGAAAGGCCAGATGCATGAGTGATGCTATCTCAGACCCTTCAGACTAGCCCTTCTGCTAGATGAATACTAGCAAGTGACTTAAGTCAATGCCACGTGGAACAGAGAATGGCCCAGCCAAGCCCTTGCTGAACACCTGACCTAAGAAATCATGAGATATGAGTTTGGTATTTGAAGCCATCAATATTGGGGATTAATTCTTACCCAACAATAAATAATTAGAATCACCCAAACCACAAATCTGGTGGGATGCTGGTCTCTGGCATCTATTTAGAGTCAACCAACTTCAGAAAGCTTCCTTTGCAACCCCAATTCCATTCTTTATTATCTGAAAATAAAGACAGGTTGTAGTTCAATTTTTCTTACTTTCAAAAACAATGCACATTAGCCCCAGCTGTGTCATTGAGCTCCCCTTTGGGAGAGTAATACATGGTACTTTTTTCTCTGTTATTAAGCTTAGGTTGAGGTTTTGTTTAACAGGCTGGCCTCTGAAGAGTCAGTTTCACATTTCCTCTATGAAATAGAAGACTGTGACTCATTTAATAGACAAATAGGAAGAGGTACACAGAAACAGTTTGCCTGTCTCACAATCACTCATGTTATCCATTGCTTCCTGAGCTGACTCATTTAACTTCACATACAAATATTAATATAATAAAACTGTCCTAGTCGGCATCGGGTGTGCTTCAATATCAGGAAGAATGCTCTTTACGTCTCAATCCACTAAAGAGGGTTAAAAGTTCTTTTTCTTTTCATTTATGCAGATTTCAGGTAATTTTTAATTTGTAGACAAAGGTACATCCTGGGACATTAAGAGAGTTTCCAGTTCATTTTCCACTCTTGTTGTTATGCCTGAAGTAAAAGCAGTAGAAATAACAACAACAACAATGACAAAATTAAGAGTGGTAGACTCTTACACAGAAATTCATCTTCATCTAGATCCACGGGAAGAAGCAGCATTATCCCCACATGGCAGCCCAGAGTTTCAAAGATTTACTAACTCATCCTGGATAACACGTAAGTGACAAGACCAAGTATTAAACCCAGATCTCTCTGATTAATGTTCGGGCTTTTGTCACTACACTATGATGTCTCTCAACCCCTGAAGAAAGATCGAATGTTGGAATTTAAGGGGTATCTTTTCACCAGGCTGTTGGATAATGGTGTCTCCAACAGTGATTTTCAGATAAAACCCAAACTACATCTCTCTCTCTCCTCTAGGTGACCAGATGAGAGACAATTTTGTCAAATCTTGCCCAAGAAGTAGCCTTGCTTGCTCTGTATTATAAATTTCGACCTATTTCCATGTCATCTTTTACATACACTTGTAAGCACCTCACAGTTTATTGTTATATTAATCATTCTATCACCAGTACATGTTATATAAGAATTTGCTTTGAGTGTGAGCAAATGCATAAATCAGTCAATAACTCACTGTTCCCTAGGACATCAGTCGGTGGGAAAGACATGGATTATGGATGGGCACCCTGGAAGAGTTCAATTCATACCTCTTCCCTAGAACAGGAAAACCTAGACATTCAAAACTTTGGGTTCAGGAAATTCTGACTTTGTTTTCAGTTCAACTCAATGGTCACTTGAGTTGTTGACACTTGCTCTGTGCTAGACTTCCATGATCATAGGAAGGCGACATTGCCAGAGCCACATCCCCGGGCTTCTCATTGCTGGTGATTCCCCTGGCCCACTTCTCTTGTCTTTATACTTTGTCCTAAGTAACCTCATCCAATCCTGTCACCTAAACACCATCTATATGCTGACAGCTCTCAAATATATATTCCCAGCAGAGGCTTCTTTTCTGGGTTCTTGACTCTTGCATCCAAGTAATTAGAGGGGAGAAAGACCAAACAACTTGCAATGGGAGCATGAAGGAGGGAAAGATTATTTCCAAATCAGAGGGAGATGCAGATCAAAGACAGTTTCCTGGAGGAAAACATAATAGTGGAGATAGGATTTGAAAAGCCAGGAAAGGGAGAGGATGGTGCCCTGGGAGCAGAGCATCATGGGGCCAAATTAGGCAAACCCGGTAGAAGTTCAGGCAACTCTGGGCACAGTAAAGAAAGTACTGCAAAGTGGTAGAATGAGACTAGAGAGGTCAGTGGGGACAGAATGTCAGACAAAGGGGTTTCGAGTTTCTTCTGTAGGGTGTCAAGATCCACCACAGACTCTTTAGCATGAAAGCATCATTATCACATCTGGGTTTGAGTAGGTACAGCAGGTATCAGGAGGAAGGATGGAATGAAGAGAAGGGTGATCTGGGATCAGCAGAAGGGGCCTGGTGACAGGGCAGAGGGACTGTAGTGAAGCAGCATAAGGGACATCCCGAAGGAATGGCCACCAAAAGACAGGTGGCATCCACGGAGGCTGTCAGATGGCGTCTAAGTTTTGAGCCTTGATGACTAGACAGACGCGTTGTGAAACCACTGCTCAAGATACTGGTAGCAAGATAGCCTTCAAAAGGAGTGCCCTGCCAGCGAGTACATTTTTGTGATCCTCATTGCTATTTTTTGTTCCTTCATGGGAAAAGTTGCCAGTTATATCTTAATATAGGCTGTGGCAGAAAATCTTGAAACAGAGCTTCTCTGTTACACTCTCACACTCACAGAGTTATGAAATTATAGCATTATATAATCTTGTAAATTCAAATCTCGCTCCCAAGGGCACTGCTGTGGCACGCTGGGAGCTCGGAGCAACCACTCCCACATCCCTTTCAGATCAGTGCTCGGCCAAGCCCATCAGGCCTGTCTTGCTTTGACCTTTATTCCTGGGTCTCTGTTACAGTCCCTAGCCCATGAGTCTGAGCCTGTCATTCTGTTCTACACTGACTGGTGCTGTGATATGGAATTTGAGGAAGGAGGAGTTCCTCCTACCGCAGGAGGCCCTGTACTCCTTCTGTGAGCTCTGAACTTCCCCCTACTGAGTAGCACTTCATACCAAGTGAGGCAAGTTTTTCTCAAAATTTATAAAAGAGAAAATTGTAAAAGTTCTCCAAGGATTATGAAATTCTTTCTAATCTCCCTAAATTTAAAAAAAAAAACCTCAAAATTACTTGACCTCTCTACCTGCAGAGAGAGTAATGGTAGAAAGTCAAGAACACGTCCACACTTCTAGCTACTCCAGTGGACAATGGCTATGACAGAATCCTATCAAGATCCCAGGGGCTCTTTAAGAGGCAACGTCTCCAGGTTAGGTTCAGGTGAGAAGACATCAAGCCAACTAGGCCTGTAGAGCTCTCTGTGGACAGGAAATGACCTCCAGGGACAACCTCATTGGCACCAAAAGTCATTCCCCTTTTTGGGGCCAATGCTATTCAGCAGAGAGACACAAATCTGTTCCTTAATCATTTAATCTCTGGGGTGGTCCATTGCCATGCACCCCTTATTCTTCTCATCAAACACACCCAAGCACTACCATGTTCTTAAGGTGAGATAGGGCAGACCATAACCTGCCCCCTCCATGGACTCAAATATTGCTCAATACATAAGGTGGGGTATATGAAGCATTGGAGGGGAATAAACTGGACTACTGGACTTTCTTCTTTTATTCTACACAGGTAAAGCAGTGAAGTAATTTTCCCAAGTTTATGGCTAATAAGTGGCGGAGCTGGGATTCAAGCCCTGATTTGTCTGATTGCCACACTAATAGTGCCTCACTGTTGTGTCTTGTGTCTCTGTGTTCTGAGCACCTAGCATGTATTCCAATACAATGCAGGCATACAGTAAAAGGTTACCAAATGAACAAAAGAATGACAGTAAATCCAATGTCCTTGCTTTACTACTTAATGCATCCTGCTAAGTGAATCAACAGCAAAACCATGAGTAAGGTCTGCCGATGTTTTGAGTGATGCTCCATCAGCTCCTTCTGGCTGTTTCAAAGCGAGACCCGAAAGAATGTGCCACAAAACTTTCAATGTAACCGTGAAGTAGGAGAAAGACCACTGGATAATAAATTATAACTCTAGAGTTTTGAGTCAAGTCCTAATCTTAGAAGGAAACTCTGGAATTTGAATTTATTACCTAGACAAATATCACAGTCTCTACAAGTTCTGGAGTTCTATGGACCTTAAATGCTGTAATTCTCAGTTAACTGGAATTTTTGTGACAATCCAGCATGAAGAGAAAGAGCAAATGGGCAGACCCAAATACGCAGATTTGGAATTTTGTTAAAATAGTCTTACATGCAAAGGAGTATCTTGGATTCCATAGATAATTCTTAAGTTTCACAACATCAAGGCCACTCTACTCCAATTGCATGGACAATGAATTGCACACCACCATGGCTTCGGAATGACACCAGGTAAGTCCATGAGGACCTTTTCCAAAGGGATGGAATTTCAATGGGATGAAATCCTTGCAAGAGACAGTTTGTGGCACTGCCATGACACAAAGAAACAGATATTTCACACACATTGTTGGAACCAACATAAAGAATGAACAAGGTTTTTTTTGTAACTAATCCCAAGATACATGATGTAAAACATTGTATCATGAAAATTGTTTTTCAACCTGTAACTTCCATATAAATATAAGCTAATAATAACAGCAGTAACAAACATCAGGAAATTCAATTAACTTGAACACTCTCTATTCAAATGTTCTAGTTAATCAAGGTCTTTTTGAACTTCCTTAAATTGCTTTTTCTAATGAACTTCATTTTCAGACACGAGAGGCACTCAGGATGCAGTGTTTCAATTCTAGTTTCCCTGAAAGCCAATCAGTAGAAAGCATATTCCTTAAACGTCGCTGACTAATGGCATTATAATCATTCAGAAAAGACACTAGCAAACAACCACACAGCTAGTGGTGTGTCCTTAGTAACCCATTAAGGAGGCAAGCGATAGTTTGGGTGTCTATTAAAATGTAAAGAGAGCCTGTTGTTACATCATTATCTAAACAGCTTGAATATAAAATGACCCCAAAATTCAATAATAGGAAAAGCTTAGGAAATTAAGGTACATCACATCCTATTATATTATACAATTACAAACAACCATTATAAATGAAAAAATGGTGTTTATGACACAAAGTTAACTCAAAATAGCAGAATACAAAATCTTGGACAGCCAGATTATTCTATAAATATCCCTGTAAAATAAATATGCTTCCTATGTTGTATCCATAAGGGCCAAAAGGAATCATACACAACAACGTAAAAATGATTGATACTTTATGGTGATGTCATATTTCTTTGGTCAAAAAGGATTTCTTCCTTTGTGTTGTAATACTGTCTTTGCAATGTATTGTATACAAAGGCAAAAAAAAAATGGAAAACTAACAATGTGCAAAGACTTCAACATGCTAAAAGACTGCACTTAGTTCAGAACTCTGGTTTGGGGCAATCAATGAACATAGTTAAATCTGTCGTGGGCTTTGAAGCCTCACTGACCTGTGTAGTTGGAAAGTCCAGTGTAAAACTAGACACAGATGCCAACAAAATATGATTATTTAACAAAAACCATGTCATATTCCTCTCCTCACCTAAAGATAACAAAAAAGGCAAAGGAAACTTACGATGCAAAAAAAAAAATCTCTCATTTGTTAAACTTTTCTCTTTTTTATGACGTTTTTGAAGAACCTGTGTGGGGTTACTTAGGGAGCGATGCCCTTTATGTGGACCACGTCCTGCACAGCAGTGGCTGCCGGCCTCCTCATTATTTTTTGACAGATTACTCAGAACAAGCAGAGAACCGCCCAAGATCCAAAGGACCTGCAGGTATGGAGCCAGCTAGCCCTTCAGGTCCTACCAACCTAACAAATCATCTAAGAGGAAAAAAATAATAGGAGGAATGTGAAGAAAATGTGCTCAGTATTTTGTGTCTTTTCTTTCATTTATGGGGCTTTATGAGCTGGTGTTTCTATTCACGGGGTTCCTTTCATTTCATAATGTGAAGCTTGAGTGACCCAGGAAATGGATGAAATCTCTTGGAAAGATCTCTCAGCTCATGTTTGCCCTGATGAGGATGCATTGCTTTGATCTGCTTTGATCTGCTACAAATAGCTTCTCTCTTTTCTGTAGCAGAGCAAAGTGTTTGCTCCAGCCAGAGTGGCTGAAGTCAATGCCTCACTCTACTGGCTTCCCCATGGACAGGCACTGTGGTGGGGTCTTCCCTTTGCTTTTTAAACTTGGCTGGATAGAAAGATCATTACCACTTAAAATGTGTTCAGGGGGGAAAAAGAATAGACTAGATCTTTTAAGGAAAATATAGGCTAGCCTCTATTTGCCAAATATTTTATTTACTCTATAGAAAGAAGAGTTAGCAATCTGCCATTGTGGGGCTGCTCACTTGGCTTGTCCTCAGGGATAATGAATCTGAGCTGCCAGGAGGAGGCACGTCTGTTTGGGGGGCTGACAGTTACTATGCAACCAGCCCACTCCTATGCAAATCTTGGAAACTTTCTCATTTTGCTCCCTAGAAAATTAGGATTTTTTTATATTTTACACTGGTTACAAATATCCTAACATTTTAAGCAACCAGAAGCCCTGATTGAGTATTTGTAATTGGGTATGGAAAACATAGCCCATATTAGAAGTATTCCAAGTTCTAGAATGTCAGGACTGAGCTGGGAATTAGAGGCTGTCTTCTCCCACTGACAACTCATTAGAAGGTTCTCCGTCTATGGAGTGGCCATTAACCTTCTAACTTCTGCTTGCTATCTCTGGTGATGGGTGGTGTATTACCTCATGACTCCCCACACCTTTGAACAGCTCGGATTGTTAACAAGTTCTTTTAACATTGGGGGTTTGTTTGAGCATGTGTGTGTTTAATATATACGTATACATATACACATATACATAGACATTTTTCCTTAAGAATTATCTCAGCATTTCCATGGGACAAGGCTACATCTTACTATAACTTAGTTGAAGTGTACCAGGATTATCAAACTTTTTTTCTTTCAGTTAAAAAATATTGTTTCCTATTGATATATTTCTGCTCAAAAGTGGCTTTCCTATTGTGCAGAGGTGATACTATTAACCTCATAGGACATGGAGAAGCTTAAATGAGCTCTTTAAATTACAGTCCTTTATACTTTGGGAGCAATGGGTTTAAATAGGGAAGACAGCCCCTTAGACATTTATACAAACCCTCTCTGTGTCCAGATAGATTCAACAGGAATGCCCTAAAGTACGTCAGAAACTACGTAGATGATAAAGTGTGAAATGCACTTCTTGACTTAATGAAGTCAGGTGCTGATTTAAAGATACGGAAAACACACAAAAGGGAAATTCTCAGAAGAGAATCAATTCCAATAGGAGCAGGGCACACTCAAATTTGATTCTTGTAACCCCTGATGTTCTTGGAGACAGCAAGTGGAAGGCATTCCTAAGACAAGATGAAGGACATGTGGCCAGTGCCCACAGCATGAACATCAGCTAGAGTCACCCCTGTGTTTTGAGTGTTGTGTCCTGGGCTTGGCCATTCAGGTTTCAGTGGACAATAGGTGGCTGTTCAATTACCTGGACTTAGGCAATAGCTACAAAAATGCTCTGTTTCACGTTTGGGTTTATCCCCATCCCCAGTGTTTTCCAGTCCCTGTAACTGGCTGGCTTTGAACTTCCCTAACATGGAAACTACACCAATGATTAGGAATGCCCAATTTTAATCTTCATGATGGTGTAACAGGCATAAAATTATCATGGATGAGGCTCAAAGAGAGGCGCATACACCTTTAACAAGGGTCAAAAAAAAATAACCCACAACAGACGTTACATTTCCCAGGCCACGGACACCAACAGTAGGGAATTTCCACTCTAGCGTCAGCTAGTCCATGAAGCTGAGAGTTTCACAACAAGGTAAATCCAATTAAGTCAGCTATAGAAGACACCTCTGAAAAACTAGCCCAATAAAAGTGCTGAACCCTGCATCTTAATCATTATAACAGATATTTATGGTTCACAATATTTGTTTAGATGAATCACTCCATTTCTTTATTTCTTTAAAACAAATTAAGCCTGGCTCCCAGCTTTCATCCGCCAAGGCTGGTAAGATATCCAATATCAGTCCTAATTGTGGCTTCACCACTCCTCTATTAGATCATAAAGAACCCAGAGCTGTTTTATGTGACATCAAGAAAACAAGGAAAGGCTCAGGAAAATCTCAAGGTTGTTAGAAGTGTCCTCCCCACTGACCACAGGCTAGACCACTGAGGACACTTGCCTCTACTCCCCAAGGTCACAGTGCCTAATTTCCAGCCTCTAAAGACATCCTTGCTGATACCCTCTTCTCTCCTTGGGTCCTACCATCCCTGGAGAGCTTGGGGACCAGGATTCAGGTCTTCTGTGACCTCTAAAGTACCTTCTTCCCATCCTAAGGATGAGGAGGCCATCTTCTCTCTCTCAGATAATTCAGCTGACCTTACAAAGTAAAACCAAATTCCATATTAATCAGGATATACTCAACATTAAAAGGCTGCCTGTTTTACTGATAATATGAAATAATTTTGTATAAAATTGGATTCTCAAACCAATTGCCCATAGGGGATATGTTCTATTAGATGTGGGAATGCTCAGGTTAGAGTAGGAAGAGTATCAGGAAAGCAGGGACTAGAAGACACAAGTCATCAGAAAAGGCAACAGAATTCCCTCTGGAGTTCTAACACTGTAAATAAATAGGGTGTGGTAATCTTGTAACGAGGTCCTGACTCAGATATGGATAGACGGACATGTTGCATTTCTGAAATACTTGTGGCTCCTTCTTTTGTCCCCTCCCACGTGGAATTGCCACGTCATGAACACGCTACTTCTTAAATGTCTCCCAGACACATCGCTTCATGTCTGTTACTACTGCAGGGATTGCTGGGTTATCTCTTCTTATTTCTTGACCAGTTGATTCTCAAAAACTTCCAAACTGGCCGGGCGCGGTGGCTCATGCCTGTAATCCTAGCTCTCTGGGTGGCCGAGGTGGGTGGCTTGTTTGAGCTCAGGAGTTCAAAACCAGCCTGAGCAAGAGCGAGACCCCATCTCTACTAAAAAATAGAAAGAAATTAATCGGACAACTAAAAATATATAGAAAAACCTAGCCGGACATGGTGGCGCATGCCTGTAGTCCCAGCTACTCGGGAGGCTGAGGCAGAAAGATCACTTCAGCCCAGGAGTCTGAGGTTGCTGTGAGCTAGGCTGACGCCATGGCACTCACTCTAGCCCGGGCAAAAGAGTGAGACTCTGTCTCAAAAAAAAATAAATAAATAATAAAAAAAAAACAAATAAAAAAAAAAAAAACTTCCAAACTGTTCTTGCTGCTTCTAATTACCAACCTCCACCACTACCAAATCCTAGACAATTAATCCATCCTTTACTAGATTAAATTTTTTGAAAGGAAATGTTGATTTTACCAATCCTCTGTTCACAAACTTTCAGTGGCTCCTTTGGCTAACTGAATTAAATGCAAATTTCTGAGCTCTGTGTTTAAGTATCTCTCTCTCACCCACTCACTGCGTGTATGTGCGTATACATGCATGCATGTGTTTGATATTTGACATCTGGCTTATGCACATGCGCGTGCACACACACACACACACAATGCATAACCAAGAGGTCACGCAATGAAATCTGAACACTAAAAGTATTTAGATAAGAAAAGACCTTTGCAAGGCCCCAGTGGTACTGTGCAAAAAATAACGATGTGTCAGATATGAATCCTGGACACAACGAGCCCAAAGTCTACCGTGATTAAGGAAACAGCTGCCATGATCAATCAAAGGGAGAATTGATTGACTTCAGCTCCTGAGCTTTTAGTTGTCTGCATCTCAAATTCTATTTGTCTATTTAAAATGGTCCCTAATCTCCCTGCTCCGTGGTTGTCTTCCATTGCTCTGTCAGATCCAGAAAGATGACCTGCACTGCTCTGTGCCTGCTCTTTTGGCTGAGACAGAGCAGAGGGATGGCATTTGGGATAAAAAACCTGCTTCCAGGTCCATAGCTCCAAGCTTCAAATTGCATTTCCAAAAGATGCTCTCCTTCAAATTGGAATTTCTAAAATAAGCACTGACTTTTAAAATTATTTTTAATTGCCAAAAGAATTGATTTGCCAGTCTAAATTTGTTTTGGTTCCTCTTGCATTCCCTGTCTTCTTCGTATCATCTATCTCTGTCTCACTCTATTTCTGCCCTTCAGATGTATCTGCCTGCAGCAAATGTACTTAGAAATATGTCCCCACAGACGCAGGCTGCATGAAACTCACACAAAGTGGGTCGATCAGGAAGAGGCAACCCGTATTGATCTCTTCTCCCCATCAGCGGCGCTTGTTCAAATTCTATTTTGACATCTCATTATTGGCTGGGGAGGCCAGGGAGGTTTGCTGAGCAAAGAATTCTGAAATTAATTCAAAGATTTTTTTTTTCTTTCTCTTCTGAATTTGCAGCATTAAACCATAAATAAATGGAGGCCCACATTCAAACACAGCCATCTCATTAATATTTCTGCTGTAAAATTATCAAAATAATTAAAAAGATAAAACCACTCCCTGAAATGAGACGGAGGGAAAAGGGCAAGAGGAACGTTGTCATATAATCAACAAGGTAGTTCCCTCCACCCCAAACCTGACAGCTAAAATCAAATATATTTTGCAGAAGAAAATGTTGCAGCTGAGTATTGGTAAATTCTAGAACAGAAGCAGGACCGCAGGGCAGTATCTGTAGCCACCAGGAATATTTGTACTCAGAATCAGTCTAACTCCAAGAGCGAGAGCTGCATTCTTGGGGGTTGGAGACTTGGTCTGCCCACTCACCCGTCTCCCTGTGCCTGCAGTGAACCCCTTCCCTGCGTATTTCGTGGATCTGGCAAATTAATCCTTTCCTCTGTCTTGCAACCAGCCTCAAGGGGGAGGGAACTAACATCTCCTGAGACCTATACTGCTGTGCCAGGCACTGGCCCAGGATTCTTCTCAAATATAATCTCAATCCTTCTTCATACTAACTCTGGGAGACAGTAGTGTTGCCCCACAAGGAAATGGAGCTCAAGAGATTTAATCCATTGCCCAGGGTCACCCAGAGGGTAAGTGGCAGGCTAAGATTTGAACACACATCTTATCGGATTGGGTTTTCTGAAAAGCAGTCCCTGAGGCAAGCACTTGGGATCAGGTGGTTTTATTTGGAAGGTCATTCGAGGAAGCAGGAGGAAGAGGTAAAGGAGAGAATGAGGCAAGGAAGGTGGAAACAAGATTAGTGAGTGGCCACCGCCATGGGCAACACTGAGCAGGAACCACGTGGACCACACAGAGAACTAGAAGGTCGGGGGAATATCTCCAGGGACACCATGGATTGACAGCCGCCACCAGGGCTGTCACTTCAGTGGAACCGATTCTGGACGGGCAGGGGAAAGTCCCCACATACTGGAAAATGTCAGCATGCTGGGGGCTGACTGCCACAGCCGCTGGCAAACTCAGGTGGGACAGGGGTGTGGTGTAGGACATTCTTCATCTGTCATGACCCCTCTGTGTCCCCAGCACCCACACAGTCAGGGCCCCCGAAGCTTCTCTCCCACAGTCCCCTTGCCACGAGGTCACACGCCAGCGCCTCTTCTTGCTTCACCCTGACTGCATCAAACTCCTTCCAAGACAGGCACTTGGCCAGTTCAAACTGTGAGGAGGTCCGAATGTCAAGCTCTGTGTGAGGGAGTGGCTCTCAAAGAGGCCTCCCACACCAGCAACATCAGTATCACCTGAGAGCCCGTCAGAAATGCAGATTTTTCTATCTGCATCACAAGCGCTAGGAGTGAGCCCAGGAACCTGGGTTTTAACAAGCCCTCCAGGTGATTCTGATGCACACTTAAGCGTGCAAACTGCAGAGAGTGGTCTCGGATTTCCCACAGGAATTTGCACTCAAAGAGAGCAACTTAGAAACTTCTTTGAAGATTAAAAAAATAATAATAATAGAAAGAGGAAGGAAGGGAGGGAGGGAAAGAGGGAGGGAGGCAGGGAGGGGAAAAAAGAGAACTCATTTGACCATTAAAGAAAAATCACGTGTGTTGACATATTTTTCTAGAAGACAAGTTCTTAACCTGGAGGAACACAACCCCATCCCCGGCCGCTAGGAGTTTTTGGACAGAATTAAGAAGATTCATGAATATATATGAGAGAAAACTACATATTTATTTTCAAGAAACTCTACTGAAATGTAACATTTTGTTCAATGATGAATGTAAGTTGATACACCAGGGTACGATTGGCAGTTCCTATGCCTTTGTCATTAATAAAATCACAGACATGTGCAGACTGCATTAGAGTTGTTGCAAATATCTAAAATATTACATTCATCACTGTTTCAGTCTTATTTCGTATGTTCATAAAGAAGCACATGTATAAGAAGACAAAGGAGGGAAAAGGAGAAGAGAGGAGAGAAGAGCAGGAGCGGGGGAGCATAAGGGAGGGAAATAACATGTACTCACATCAAGTCTCTTTGAAAGAGTCAGAGAAGGAAGAAAATGAGGAGGGGAAGGGGCCGGAGGAGGAGGAGGGAAAGAAGGAGAAAGAATCCACTTAAAGAAATGGGCTCAAAGACGCTCACGTTCCTGTGCAAGTATTGACCATGGATGCATACAATAATCGTCTATTAAGTGCCTGCTCTGTGCCAGGCAGGGTGATACGCCCTAGGCAGAAAATGGTAAAATGTGGCTCTTTTCTCAAACTCACTTCAAGCCCATCTACTCATAACAAATATTTTTGTCAAACAAATATGAATCCACCATCTACATGCAAGCAGTTCAGTAATAACTACTGGTGGGGTCCCAGGACTCGAAAGCACATAATCTAGTCAATTAGTCGAGGTACAAAACAATTCAAAATTACAGGAGCATATGGCAACCTGGGGTGATGCATGACAAGTTTCTAATGAGCATCCAGACCTGAGGAGTTCGAGGATTCGGAGGAGGAAGGGCTGGAGAGGGTCAGAAGGCATCCTAGGGACGTGTAACTTGCACTTCCCTGTCCAGGAATCCCAAACCTAGGAAGCAGCAGGACATCAAGTTGGGAAAAAGGTGATAAGAACACTGTAGCTAAAACAAAAGGTATATGTAGGAGTGTGGAAGAGCTTGCTTAGAAGGTTACATTAGCGCCAAATTTTATAAGGTTCCAAATGCCAGGCTAGGTCTAAAGCTCTGTTAGCCACAAAGATCATTTTAGAATTTGAAAGTACTCTAAGTGCTCCTTACCAGAGGTGCCGTCAATCAACACAGAATCGAAAGCAGATAAAGGTGTTTTCAATCCTCATAAACAGTAAATAACGTATATTTTAAAAATACTACCAGCATTAGTGGCCATCAGTTTTATATTCTTTCTTCTTTTCCTTCACATTATATCCGGAAAAAAAAAATAGCCTTCAGAATGTCTGATGACCATCAATTTAAATGCAAGTGACTGTCCTGCCAGTTATAAGCCTGGGGCGCCCTCTAGAGGTTGAATGAAATGTGTTGGCTTAGGAATCTTCTAAGACAGTTTTTAATTTGGGCTGAATAGAGGAATCGCCCCAGGAGCTGCCAGAGCCCACACTTGCAGGTTGAGATCTAATCAGTTTGCAGTGTGATCTGAGCATCAGAGCTTTTTAAAGATTTACAATAATTTTTGAAATCAGGTAGCGTTAGCCCTCCAATTTTGTTGTTCTTTTTCAGAGTCGTTTTGGCTGTCCTAGGTCTTTTGCATTTCCACATGATTTTAGAATGAGTTTATCAATTTAAAAAAAAATGCCTTTTGAGGTTTCAATTAGGATTGCATTGCATCTGTACATCAGTTTTAGGAGAATTAACAACACTATTGAGCCTTCTGCCTCATGGAAATGGTACATGTTTCCTTTTATTTAGAGCTTCTTTCATTTCTCTCAGAGGTTCTTTGCATCTTTCAACATACAGATTTTGGAAGACTCGGACCGGACCCCTCACACACACAAGCTGGTGCAAATGTGAAAGATCACAACCACTTTAGGAGAAGTTGGCAGATTCTTAAAAGTTAAATACATTATACATCTATCATAGGACCCAGCCATCCTACTCCTGGGAATTATCCAAGAGACAGGAAAGCATATGTCACACACGACATGCAGACTTGCCCACGAATGTCCCCAGCACCTCCAGGGCACGCAAGCCTCCAGCTGCCCAGTCGTGCCCTTTCTTGCTTTTCTTCCCTCTGTTGTCTCCTCCCAAACAAACCACTCGTGAAAATTCTTGACTTGGGTTCTGCTTGCGAGAAAACCCAATTTAAGAGAAACTGCAAGCTAAAATAATAAGGAGGTAGAAAAACATTGTCGTCATTTATTAGCCAAAAGGAGCTTCCCTTGTTTCTTTCAAAGTAACTTGATATGTACCAGGAGAGATGGTGCGACCTTAAAGACTAGGTGCCGGCTGGCTCCAAGCTGCAGAAGGGAGGGCAAAGCTGTGTTCCTGCCTAGGGAAGGTAAGCACGCATTGATCCAGGACGAGAGGGAGAGGGGAGGGAAGAGACAAGAGCAGAGGGAGGATGGGGAAAAAAGGAAAAAAAGAACAGGCAAGGTGGAAGATGCCTGGGACCAGGTGGGCGAGGGCTGGCAAAGGAAAATGGTATTGCTTGTGGTGCCATTGCAAAGTTAATTCTGTTGTCTTCTCTAAACTCCCCTGAAACGCCCTATATAGTGCATAATACTCATCAGTGCTTTGGGCGGGTGGGCTTCCAGTACACGGCAAAGGAAGTGTTGTGTTTTCATACTTCCGGGGGCAGAGCAGAGGCCGGGAGTACGGGAAGCCTGGACACCGAGAAAGCCCGGTGAACACAAGCCTCCAGAAATCCTTAGACAATCTTTCAGAGTGGGTCTCGGACATTGCCCAGTTATGGCACTGATGGTCGAGCTGGTTTACCTGGATCTCTGGAAGGCAGGATAGAAGGGACTGAGACAAATGGACTACCCCAGGGCATTAAGATCGATTTTAGATTCCTCTTCCGCAGCTGCAGAAATAGCCGTGCCTTTTCCGTCTGGCAGCGCGGGACTGGGGAGTGTGACTCAGCCAGAGCAAGGCTGGGGAGACGAGATCAGCACAAGGCGCAGGGATTCCCTGGAGGAAGGCGGAGGAATGGAAATCCAGAGGACAAAACAGTGAGCACCAGTGAGTAAGGCAAGAAGGGATTCACGAGCAGAACAGGAAACTAGGAAGGAAGGTCAGAAAAGAAAATGGCTCTGCTCCAGAACTGGGTCTTAGTACAGTGGCATCATTATGTTTCATATTTCACAGGGACTGTAAGTTAGAAGGGACCCATTATCTTCAAGTGCACTGATATCAGTACAGAAGGGAAATGTGCACGTTTTAAAGCATTGCTAATGGGCCTGAATGATTGGGAATGGATATTTAGCCTACAATAATCATAATAATATTGCAGGTGGTTGGGCACTGCGTTTTGAGGATGATGTAGATGATTTCTCAGATTTCCCAAGAAACAAATGACATGAATATATCATATAATTTTTCAGGATACCAGGGAATTGACATTTGTATGTATAAGATAGCTGCAGCATTGTGAAGTATTGCACAGAGAACTACTTTTGGGAATTTGATGAGAGAAATCAAGTTTCTGAACAAGGAATCAGGTTCAAGTCTCACAGTAACTCGAAGGTCACGGAAAGAGGTTTTTCTTGTCATGTAAAGAGCAACCAGGGCAGTGGAAGCGTTTCCTTCAGAGGAAAGCCTGACCTCACTGACCGCTGGGAATCCAGAGATGCTCTCCAGCCTGGATGCCTCCTGCAGAGGGACCAGCACCCACTGGTGTGGGCGATGCCAATCAACAGTGCCTGTTTCCTCCCTACAGCCTTGGAGCCACACTCTGTTTTGTTTTTCTTCTTTCCCTCCCTATGTCTGGTCACAAGTTCTTCTTGGGCTTTATTAAGACTTAGAGATGGTCTTCCTCTCTCTGTTGTCCCCCTTGTCCCTGAGTGCGCATGTAGAAAATTTTGCGCTCATTAAAAGGGTGTAAGACACGTGTGTGTGCAGCAGAAACTGAAGCCTCCCGTTTAAGCCACGTCGGGGACGTCTGCAAGGTGTGTCAGTAGCGGCATCTCCTGGTGAAAGGTGGTATTGAATTATGTGTTCTCTGAAACAGCGGTTCTCAAGCTTTTTGCTCATAGGATCCCTTTACACTGTTAAAAATTATTGAAGACCTCAAAGAAGTCTTTGCATGTGAACAATGTCTATAAATATTTATAGCATAAGAAATTTAAACTGAGAAAATGTCAATTTTTGCTTTATGTATTAAAATAACAATAATAAACCCATTACATATTAATGTGAATAGCATATTTTTATGAAAAATAACAGTTTCCCAAACAATAAAACAGGTGAGAAGAATTTCATTGTTTTAAATTTTTGCATATCTATAATATAAGGCTCAATAAAATACATCTGGATTCTCATACCTGCTTCTACATTCAATCTATTTAAATATGTTGTTTTGGTTGCAGTATATGAAGAAAATCCAACCTCATACAAATAGTTGTGGACATTTCTCTTTGATACTACATCAAAATTTGACAAGCGATAGCTTCTTGAAGTATAGTTGCACTGTGACATCTGTAAGTGTTTCAGTGAACTTTTCCTTCTCCATTATATTAAAATCTCTTGGTCTCTCTTCCACTTTGAACAGATCTTTATCAACACATGATTTTGTGACATTGCCCTCCAGCCATTTAGAAAATACCGGCTACTGAGTTATGCAGACCTCCCAAGTGTTAACATATTACATTACATCATACAATAGAAAAAAAATGCATTTAGAAATTTCACCACCAATCTCATAAGAAAAATCTTTAAGTTGAGAAAATGTCTAGCCACCGTGGTGAATAAAATTTTCCTAAAATTCTAATTTTTGCTTGAAAGCTCAAATTTAATCATTGGCAAGTATCAAGTCGTTTTCCTTGGAAGGACAGATTCATTTTGGTCACTTTTGAGAAAATGCCGATACCCAAATCCGAAGAACCTTACTTTATATGTCAATTGTTATTTCAAGTAAAAATAGTGTTTTATGAAAAAGTAACTTGTTCAGCTCACAACTCTAACGACTTTATGAGTGCTTTCCCTCTGTATGAACATTGTACTTTGGTGTACAGCAGAAGCGCTCTATGCCCGCTTCCCATTTCTTCATGCAGAAAATTAAAAAGACACGTATTTTAGGGTCGGGTCAATACTTAATAAAATTAAGAACCTTTACTGCTTCTTCAAGGACATTTGTCAGTGAAACTGGCATTTTTAAAAACCCAACTAGGACATTTTAATGATGAACTCTCCATGCTCTTGATTATTCATTAGAGTTTTGCATAAGAACAGAACCCACTTTGCATATTTTAAGCAGGAAAGGACTTAATACAGGTGCTTATAAAGTCACCGCACAGCCTAAAGGAGCAAGATCTAGGCTGGGACTGGGCTTCCTGGATCATGAGCTGTTGAACATTGCAGAACTGACCCACCAGAAGAACCACCTCCTCAGACACCTGGAGTTCTCCCCAGATTGAGCAGCCACTGGTGTCTACGCTCCTGCGAAACTTGGTAAAGTCTTCTGGAAAAAACACTTTGGAATCTCCTTGCTTACCCACAGAGCCAGCCCAACTGTGTGCGGGAAGATGGCCTTACCTGACTCCTGTGATCCAAACATCACGTGAGTTAATCTAGACGGCACAGCCGAAGTTGCATCCAGAACTCAACAGCAAAGTCTGAAAAAAATAGCATTTGGCTTCTAGCCTCTCAAACTCTGAAGGAAGGTGAAATGAAGGTTGAGCAAGCCAATTCCTTGCTCTAGATGTATTCCACAGAAATTTGCTGACAGGTCAGTGGTAACAAGTGGCAGATTACTTACCTCTTTTTCTCCAAATAATAGAAAATCCTCCTAGATAATATGTAGAGAGATTTCTCTTTTACACTTTTAACCACTGATTTTGAACAAACGTTGCCGACTGCATGCTGTAAATCCAGACAGAGTGGCAGGGGACGGGAGGGGTGGCTGGGGGCTAGTGTAGAGTCCTGAGCTTATTTGATTTTGTATGTCTGAGAATCTAGAATTCTTTTAAAACTTACCTTTTCTTATTTTTGCCTTTTTATTTATTTATTGAACAATTTACCTCAGCAGATTCCGATGCAGCTGGTCCAGTGATCACAGCGTGAGACACTGTTTTAAACCATCAGGCCCCGATCCTGTCAATTCAGACTTGCGAGAGGACAATTTCCTGAGGTGAAAGACAGTCTGCTCTGACCTGGGGAGAAGGTAGCTCTGCCCTGAGTGGAGCGAAACAGCCAGGCTGAGCGGTCATGATCTCTTCCACCACTTTACAGCTAAAGAAGTCATTTCCCACCCAAATCCAGCTAAAATTCACCTGCTGTTTTCCTGGTTCACCTTAAAATTATTACATCTTTTCTTTGTTTTGTTTCCATTAATTCCTTTTGGCTAAATGTTATTTGGGTATGTAACGTGAAACAAGGATCTAACTTTTTCTCCTTATGCTTTTCACTGTTGATTTGTGGTTTCCTTTATCCGACGTTGAACATTTTTTTTTAAAATTTTAGGGTTGCTTTCAGGATTCATTATTTTGTTTTGTTGATTTGTCTGTCAGAGTTTCTACTAGTGAAACACTATTTTAATATTTGTAGCTATCCTGTTTATTTTTATATAAGGAGGAGCACATTATTCTCCTTTAAAAATCTCCTAGCTTTTTTCACCAATTTTTTTTCTTCTAGATGAATTCATCGAGTAAATCCATACTGAGTTTTCCTTCTATTTATTTATTCCTTTAAATTGGGCCAGACTTCTCAGGCTCTTTATTCCTTCCTTCCCCTAACTTAGAATAACTTCTCGTGACATATCTAATAAATCAACTTCTTTTGTCTTTAAGATTGTCTTCAAAAGTCACATTTCCTCAAAAAAGACTGGCTTACTCTCATACTTCTCAACTCGTCTAAATTTTCCTCTCTTTGACCATGAAATAAGGGCAATTAAAACAAAACTCAATCCTTAGAGTTTTAAAATAAAATCAATTTTTAAAAACTATATTAATCTTTTTTGTTCCCTAAAAACCAAAGTTGTCCATCGTCTCCAGTAGAACAATGAAAGCTAAAATTATCTCCGTAACACCATGCTGATCATGCCTTTCTCTGCCCTCTGTTGACACTGCTTAATTACTCAAGTGTAGCTTTGCATGCTGGCACCGCAAGCCACCAGAGACTTTTTCAATCAATCTGCAACCCACAGATCACTCATAAGCTAAGCAAATGGCAAGAAAACAAATCAGAAGTTGTCCAGATTAAGCTAGGCCATCTACATTGTCTGATTATATACCTAAGTATGATTAGCTAAGTAATATGCACAGATGTAGTGGATGCCTTTTTGGGTGTCCGTTTAGTTCCCAAACTTATGTTCTGTTTCTAGCATGCAAAGCCATAGCTACCACCATACTGTTTAACTATAGATGTTGGGTTTGGGTTTACCAGTGGAGCCAAACTGGATCAATGAGATAATCTGTCTTATAAAAATTTGGAACTTTTCCAAATTTCCAAAGTTCAGAGATATCACAAATTCCTAGTGGTAATTGGATCATAGTTTCTGTAAATTCCAAAGTGTGCCATTTTCACCATTAGCCATAAATGCTAAGAGTCAGAGGGAAAAAAATGTCTGTAGAGAAATAATGATAAAGCAGACAAGCTGAGAACCAGAGATGAGAGTGAGAGAGGGAGAAGTGGACAGTGTGAATTAGTTGGCTGTTCCTGGTAGGATTCCATTTCCTGGCCCTCTCACACCTGCCTGCACTGCTTCTTGAAAACCACGTATCTGTCAAACTAGACTTTTCACTTATCTTTCTTTTGCTGTCCACATAAGGAAAGTTGAACAGTACAAATTAAAACTCAGTACAGTTGGCCCTTGAACACAGGTTTGAACTGTGTGGGTCCACTTATATGCAAATTTTCTTATGCCTTTTTGCCCCTGAGGCAGCAAGACCAACTCCTCCACTCCTTCCTCCTCATCAGCCTCCTCAACATGAAGACAATGAGGATGAAAATCTTTATGATGATCCGTTTCCACTTAATGGGTACTCCCACCCTCTGTGCTTTGCTAAATATTGTAGATCCTTCCAATCACAAATTGCTAGACAGTTTTGCTAGTGAGAAATGCTGGCAGGTTATTGAAAAGCAGGAGGAGGTGATAAACTCCCATCCTAATTGCAGCTTCACTGTCTCTCTGGTAACAACAGTGAAGTCAACATTAATGGAGGCAGCAGTGCTGGGAGTACAACAAGCTAGAACCACAGGATCTAGGGTTCCTACTTAAGCAGTGACCTCCAATAGCAAAAGCCTTAGCAGCACTGTGCTGCATTCTGGATGATTTTCTCAAAATTTTTTTTTCCAGTTGACTAATTCTCTCTTTGACTGATTTAATCTGCTATTTAACTCATTTGCTGTATTTTTTCATTGTAATTATTGCCTTATTGATGGAGAGACTGGGATTTTTTATTTCCAGATCCAAAGGTATAATTCTTCAAAGTCTAACTTTCAAGTCTCCAAGGAGAAGAATAAGACCAGGGATCATTTCTGATTATCTCATAACCATCAAAATTTCTTTGCTACCCTAATGCCGGTGAAATTTCACTTTGCAGTTAGTACCCCGATTTTCCATTTTTCTGTTTGTTTGTGCCCAGAAGTTTTTTATGCACTTTCTTGGGAGATCATAAATGCATTTAAAAGGATATTTGATATTTTTTCTAGCATTTCTATGTATTTTATAGTGAAATTTTCAGATTATCCAAGTTAATCATATTTTCAAGATGAGTTATAAAACAAAAGATATCAACAAAGGTGCCATCGTTTTTAGTTAATTTTCAGATTCCAGCTCTGTTAGAGCAGGCAACTAAATAAATTCTTTCCTTTCTCCCAAATGCACATGTAAGTTCAGGTTCTTTTTCTTATGTACTTGAAAGCTAAAATACAAACAGAATTATCTTCACATAGTACTTCCTCTTATACTAAGCTACAGCAAGCTAACTCTTTTAAGAATGAGGCTTTTTCTTTAATGCTATGAAATAATCTTCAAGCAACATTTGAAAACTAATGTCACCTTTGTGTAAAGTATGTTATCATTTATATAAAAAGGTGTATGGGGGAAGCATATCTATATGTATTTGCTTCTACATGCCAAATTTTATGCATACACACACACACACACACAGCGATAAACTTTTCTATCTGCCTAAGAAACATTTTTTCCTTATTAACAAAATTTTAAGTAAAATTTCCTTATTAACAATACAGCAAAGTATTGTTAACTGTATATGCACATTGTTGTACAGCAGATCTCTAGAACTTTTTCATTTTGCATGACTAAAAGTCTATACCCATTGAACAACTCCCTGTTTCCCCCTCCCGATATCCCCTGGCAACCACCATTCTACTCTCTGCTTCTAAGAGTTTGATTACATTAGATATCTCATATAAGTGAATTGGTGCTGTATTTATCCTTCTGTAACTGCCTTGTTTCACTTAGTATAATGTCCTCATAGTTAATTCTTTTTTAAGTTTGATTAATAATCCATAGTATGTATATACTACATTTTTCTTTTTATTGTTGTTGTTGGATTTTTTTGTTTTTCATTTTTGAGACAGTGTCTTGCTTTGTCACCTGGGCTAGAATTCTGTGGCATCAACCCAGTTCACAGCAACCTTGAACTCCTGGGCTCCAGTGATCCTCCTGCCTCAGCCTCCCAAGTAGCTGGGACTAGAGGCATGCACCACCACACCTGTCTCATTTTTTCTATTTTTCATAGAGACAGGGGTCTTGCTCTTGTTCAGGCTGGTCTCGAACTCCTGAGCTCAAGCAGTCCTCCCGCCTCTGCCTCCCAGAGTGCTAGGATTACAGGTGTGAGCCACCGAGCCCTGCTGATACTGCATTTTTCAATCAACTTATCCATTGATTGACATTTCAGCTGTTTTCATCTCTTGGCTATTGTGAATAATGCTGCAATGAACAGGGGAGAGCAACTGTCTCTTCAAGATCCTGATTACAATTCTTTTGGATAAATGCCCAGATGTAGGGTTGATAGATCATGTGGTAGTTCTAGTTTCAGTTTTTTGAGGAACCTTCAGACTATTTTCCATAGTATCTGCACCATTTTACATTTCAACCAACATTGTACAAGGGTGCCAATTTCTCCACATGCTTGTCGACACCTATTATTTTCTGTTGTTCGATGATGAACAACCTAATGAGAGTGAGGTGATATCTCATTGTGGTCTTGATTCACATTTCCCTGATGATTACTGATGTTGAAATTGTTTCATGTACCTGTTGGACATTTGTATGGCTTCTTTGAAGAAATATCTATTCAAGATCTTTGCCTATTTTTTAATTCGATTATTTGAATTCTTTGGTTGTTGTGCTGTAGTAGATTCCTATGTATTTTGGATAGTAACCCTTTATTGGATATATGGTTTTCAAACATTTTCTCCTGTTTTGCAGGGTGCCTTTTCACTCTGTTGATTGTTTCCTTTGCTGTGCAGATTTTAGTTTGATATCATCCCACTTGTCCATTTTTGCTATTTTTGTCTGGGCTTTTGGTGTCATATCCAATAAATAAATGCCAAGACCAATAATATGAAGCTTTGGGAGTTTTATAGTTTCAGGTCTTAGGTTTAAGCATGTAATCCATTTTCAATTGATTTTTGTGTATGTACAAGATAAGAGGAGAATTTTATTCTGTTGCATGTAGCTATCTAGTTTCCCCAACACTACTTGTTGGAGGCTATTCTTTTCTCATTGTGTTATATTGGCCCCCCTCTTATCCTAGGCTCTCTATTCTGTTCCACTGATCTATATGTCTGTCTTTACAGTAGTACCGTACTGTTTTGATTAATATAGTTTTGTAATATATTTTTAAGTCAGGAACTGTGAGGTCTCTAGCTTCGTTCTTCTTTCTCAAGATTGTTTCGGCTATTCAGAATCCTTTATGATTCCATATAAATTTTAGGACATTTTTTTCCATTTCTGCAAAAAAGGAAAAATGCCAGTGGGATTTTGATAGGGATTGAGTTGAATCTGTAGATCTCATTGAGAAGTATGAACATTTTAATAATAAGTCTTTCAATCCATGATATGAGCTGTCTTTCCATTTATTTGTGTCTTCTTTAATTTCCTTCAACTATGTTTTGTAGTTTTCAGTGTACAAGTCTTCCATTTCCATAGTTAAGTTTATTGCTCTTTTATTTTTGTTAATGTCATTGTAAATTGGATTGCTTTGTAAATTTCCTTTTCAGCTTGTTACTTGTAAGTGCATAAAAACACAATTAATTTTTTTTAATGTGAAACATGAATTTAATGAAAGTAAAAGTATATTTTAAAGAGTTTTTCATTTTAAATTATACAATGTTTTCAAGTGATAGAAAAATATAAAGAGGAAAAAATTTATTCTTAAGTGTCTCAACTAGGAATAATAATAATTTTATATGATGAATTTTCTTTCTTTTTTTTTATTTCAGCATATTATGGAGGTACAGATGATTAGGTTATGTATGATGCCCTTGCCCTCCCTCTCCCCCAAGTCTGAGCTTCAAGTGTGTCCATTCCCCAGGAGGTGCGCATCACACTCATTGTTTGTGCATATGGAACAGGCACAATTAATTTTTATATGTTGATTTTGTATCCTGCAAATTTACTGAATTTGTTTATTTGATCTGTTTTTTGTGTGTGTAATCTTTAGAGTATTTTACATATAAAATCACATCAGCTTCAAACAGAGATCATTTAACTTTTCTCTTTTTGAGTCAGATGCCTTTTGTTTCTTTTTCTTTCCTAATTTTTCTGGCTAGAACTTCTAATACTATGTTGAATGCAAGTGGCAAAAGTGGGCATCCTTGCCTTGCTCCTGATCTTAGAGGAAAAGCTTTCAGTTTTTCACCATTGAGTATGACGTTAGCACCCCTATGCCTCCTAAATTATTTTATTCTCTAGAAATGTTTCTGCTGGGAAACTGGGTATTATAATATGTGATTTTAATTAATTTATAAAGTTTTTGCTGGTGTTATTTCTGTAGTCTCAGTTAATTGAGATGTTCACATAAATAGGTACTTCAGTTAACTAAATAGGTCTTATTTGAAAATCTTACAAAAATACACTTGTTTAACAAATTCAAAACATATTTACTGAATACCTACTATGTGCCAAACACTGTTTGGTTTCCAGGGATGAAACAGCAAAAAAGGGAGAGCCCTTGCCCTCATGGAGCTTCCATTCTAGTGAGGGAGACGAATTTATTAAGAAATATCAATCATTTGGTTTCAAGTCAGGTCATGGTGGCTATGGTTTGGATACGGCTTGTCCCTACCAAATCTCATGCTGAGATTTGGTCCCCAGGATGTGGCATAGGGAGGTGGTCATTTAGATAGATTAATATCTTTAAGAGGCGATTAGGTCATTAAAATGGATTAATGTCTTTCCTGCCAGACTGGGTTAGTTCTCAAGGGAATGGATTAGTTCCTGCAAGAGTGGGTTGTTATAAAGCGAGGTTGTCTCTCATGCTTGGTCTTTTTCCTCACGTGCTGATCTCCCCTTCCTCTCCTCCTCCATGTGGTGATGCAGAAGTTGAGCAGATGCCACCACCATGCTTCTTAGTCTTCCCACCCTCCAGAGTCGTGAGTCAAATAAGCCTCTTTTCTTTATAAATTTTCCAGTCACAGGTATTCTCTTATAGCAACATGAGAAGACTAAGACAATGGGTAAACATTGTGGAAAAAAAAAGTAAGACAAGGGGATTACAGAGAATGACAGGGGTGGGCATTCAGAGGAGTATTCTCTGAAGCAGAGCTATTTGAACAAAAGTGTTGAAATCAGTCACACAAGTATCTGTAGGCAGAACATTCAAGGCAAATGTCAAAGCCAGGGCAGAGCTGGAGAAGGAACTGTGCTGCGTGAGCCCAGAGTGAAGGGGCAGGAGGATGGATGCTGGTGTCAGAGGCAAGAGATATGATGAAGTTTGGAAATTGGATTATGTAGGGTCTTACAGATAATGGTAAGAATTTTAGATTTTATTCTGTGGTTTCAAAATAACCCAATTAGAGGATGAGAAGGAGGTAAGAATGAAACAGGATCAGCCAAGTGTTCAAAACTGAATGAAGGTTTATCTCTCCACTTTTGTGTATCTTAAATGTTTTCTTAAAACAAGACATTTTGGAAAGCAATAAAGAAAATGCCATAAATCAGCTCTCCCCTGCTCAAAGCTTTCTATTGCTTTTTATGTTTTTGATTCAGTAATTTAGTAAATTATAATAGAAATATATTTGTCCTTGGATATCAACACCTGCCCCAGCTCACCTAGTTGTGTTTAGACTGATTATTCAATTTCCTTAGAGGAAACCCTTCTGATTATATTCCTGATATAGGAGAAGGCAAACATTGGGATGTCTGAACTCTGAATAGGTGGAGAAAGAGAGGGGAGAGCAGGTGGACTGTTTCTTATGCAATTGTTAATTAGTTTCTCCTGTTTTCAGCCCCACTTCTCACCCTCACATTCTCTGGCATCCACTATCTCTGAGTGTAGAGCTTCTTGGGGATTCTTCTGGGCAGTGGCTTCTTCCTCTGATGCAGCCGCTCCCCATGTATTCTAGCTGGGATTTTGTCCCTTCGGCTTTCTCCTTTATCCTCCACCCAATACTGTGTAGAAATTAAAATCACTCATCTACTGCTGGATCCACTCATTCTTTTTTTATATTCTTTTTAATATCACTTCAGTGAGCATCTTAGGGGTAAAGAGAGACAAATGAGAGGGCTCAGTCTTTTATGATCATAAAGTGAAAACTGCCAGAGGGACAACCAGAGATAAACAGAAACCCAGAAAAACAGGAGACTTTAAAAAACTTTTCTTAAATAAAGATTGAGAAGGGAACCAAGAAAAATTCAGGATGTATATAAAAGGTCTAAACAACATCATCAGTAAGGTAGCTCTAACAAGTATACATTGAACTCCGAACTCTATAATAGAGAATACATGTTTCTTTTCAAATGAATGTAGAAGATTCATAAAATTGACCATGTCTTAGATAAAAAACAAAACAAAACAAAAAAACTCTAATGAATTTCCCCAGACAGGAATAACATAACTTGTGATCTCTCACGACAATGAAATAAAACCAAAAATTAACAACAAAATGAAAAATGAAATTCTTCTATCTGGAAATTTTAAAAAGCTAAACAATTCTTGAGTCAAAGCTGAAATATAGACAAAAATTCAAATTCTTGAACATAAACATAATAAAAAATGACTTATCAGAATCTGTAGAATATAGCTAAAGCAGTCGCCAGAAAAAAAGTTATTAAATGCTTTCAATAAAAATAAAAAAGTAAAATAAATTAACCAAGCACTCCACACAAGAAGCTATAAGAGTAAAACAAAAGAAACAGAAAGAAATAATTAATAGTTATATAATTTATTAAATTACTGAATTAAAAACATAAAAAAATAATAGAAAGTTTTGAGCAGGGGAGATCAAATTTATGGCCTTCATTGTTTTCAAAAACGCCTTGTTTTAAGAAAACATTTAAGACACACAAAAGTACAGAGATAAACCCTCACTCAATTTTGAACACCTGGCTGATCCTGCTTCATTCATACCTCCCTCTCATCCTCTAATTAGGTTATTTTAAAGCCAATATACTCTCTCACAGAACAAAATCCAAAATTCTTACACCGTCTGTTAAGACCCTACATGATCCAGTTCCCAAACTGCATCATGTCTCTTGCCTCTGACACCAGAGTCCTCCCCGCTGCCCCTCCACTCTGGGCTCACCCAGCAAGGATACTTCTCCAGCTCTGCCCTGGCTTTGACATCTGCCTTGAATGTTCTGCCTGCAGACGTTTGTGAGACTAATTCCAACACTTTTGTTCAAATAGCTCTGTTTCAGAGAATACTTCTCTGACCGCCCACCCCCGGCATTCTCTACAATCCGCTTGTCCTGCTTCTTTTTTCCACAGTGTTTACCCCTTGTCTCAGTCTGCTTTGTGTTGCTGTAAGAGAATACCTGTGATGGGGAAATTTACAAAGAAAAGAGGTTTATTTGACTCATGCATCTGGAGGGTGGGGAGGCTAAGAAGCATGGTGCTGGCATCTGCTCAACTTCTGCATCGCCACATGGAGGAGGAGAGGAAGGGGAGGTCAGCACGTGAGGAAAAAGACCAAGTATGAGAGACAACCTCGCTTTATAACAACCCACTCTTGCAGGAACTAATCCATTCCCTTGAGAACTAACCCAGTCTGGCAGGAAATACATTAATCCATCTTAATGACCTAATCGCCTCTTAAAGATATTAATCTATCTAAATGTCCACCTCCCTATGCCACACCCTGGGGACCAAACCTCAGCATGAGCTTGGGTAGGGGCAAACCATATCCAAACCATAGCCACCATGACCTGACTTGAAACCAAATGTTTGATATTTCTTAAGTAATCCATCTCCCTCACTGGAATGGAAGCTCCACCAAGCTCCACCAAGCTCTCTCCTTTTTGCTGTTTTATCCCTGGAGACTGAAAAGTGTTTGGCACATAGTAGGTACTCATAGTAGGTACTAAGTTGTTTTGAATTTGTTCAATGAGTATATTTTTGTAAGATTTTCAAATAAGAACTCACTATTTAGTTAACTGGAGTACCTATTTATGTGAACATCTCAATTAACTAAGACTATAGAAATAACAGCAGCAACGACTTTATAAACTAATGAAAAGCACATATGACGATACCCAGTTTCCCAGCAGAAACACTATTAGAAAACAAAACAGTTTAGGAGACACAGGGATGCATTTCAAGATAGCACAAAGGGGATCACAGAAACGAAAATCTTATTAAATGTTAAAATCATGTCAAATATGCTAGAAAATGTAAAATAAGATCAGAATGTAATATTTAACAATTAACTTTAAAAAACCTCCTGCAGATGGAATAAAATTTGAAATAATGTATAAGTGCTATCATTTTTTTCCTAAAGACCTGCTGCTATATGTTAGAAAAATATTATCTGAATGCCCAGAAGCACCCAAGCACGGGGTGGCAGAGGGTCTGGTATGCACCTTATGCAGCTGGAGGTAGGCAGTGGTTGCAAAGGTGTTTCTGTTCCAGAAGATCCTGTTTTTCCCCATAACTTTCATCACTGATGCCCACAATGAAGCCCAAATTAATTTTTTCTTTAAGACGAATAATAACAAAGATTAAGGAAAACCTTAGAAATATAATTATTAAAAAATGTGTTTAAGTGTTTACTCTTGTAATTAAAATGCAATTAAAATTAAAGGCTAAAAGAGAATTGGCACATACCAGTATGTCTATCAAGAGCTCACCAATCTATATTTGAGGGGTGGTTGGAAGAGAAGGACTGTTCATTGCTTTCTCCCTGCTACTTCCTTATTCTCTCACCACCCACCATCTTTCCAGATTCTTTTTCCTCTCAAATCAGCCCAGGGCAGAGGAACAGATCTGAAGCACGTCTAAACATCTAACCGGTGTGGGGAAGATCAATGATGCAGCAGAGTACGGAAGTGCTATAGCCCTCTTCATGTAGGCTGGGAGCCCTCTTCATGTAGGCTTGGGACCCTCTACTCTAGCGCTTCTCCACCAATGCTTCTAGACCTATAGAACTTCATGGGATGCTGGAAATAATTCTATGTTTGTGTTACCCAGTGCAATAGCATGAACATCTTGTGGCTATTGAGAACTTGAAATGTAGTGCGACTGAGAAACTGAAAATTTCAAGTTGTATTTAATTTTAATGAATTTTCATCTAAATACCTGCATGTGGGTGGTAGCCACCATATTGGACAGCACAGTTCCCAGGTAGGGGTGGGATGACGACCACCATATAAAGTTGACTTAGCCATCACTTAGTAAGTTCTGTGGGGTATGTTTGGTGGCTCTTGTTAAATAGTCTTCAGACTTAGGTTTATTGTTGTTATTGTTTTAAAATCAGAAACAAGAAGAAAATTCCCAGCCAACAACCAGATGAACTGTCCATTCTTTGACTTCAGACAATTCCCCACTTGAACTGGATCCTCTTCCCTCTCAGCTACTCACGACCTTCCCTCTCACAATTATCCCCTCTCTGATGTTCCCACTCTATCAAGTTATCTTTAGCATACTAAATGCTGAATTATGTTTTGTCCTTTAAAATATCTTTTCTTGATCTCATGTTTTTCTGTAGCTCAAATCTATTTCTCTGCTCCCTTTTATGGTAATACTACTACTAAAGAATGGCTTACTTCTCTCCACTTCTTCAGCTTCCAGTTGCCCTTGAGCCCACGCTAATCAGGCTTTTACCCCTAAAAAAGCCTCCGCGTTACCAAATCCAGTGATCAATTCTCAATTCTCATCTTTCTTGTCCTTTCAGCAGCACTTGACAGTTGATTGCATTTTTATTCTTGAAATATGCTATTCCTTTGTTTCTGATCCACTATCCATTCATTGAACAAATATTTATTGAGTGTTACTTGAGAAAATTGTGAAAGACTTTGAAATGGGAGGAAAAAAGATTCATGAGTGTCCTTCCAGAACCCGATTCTGAAATTTCCCTGCCTTTCATTGATTTTGAGCTGGTTTATGACTGTAAGTTGTGGAAAACTGACAACAAAGCAAATGACTCTTGTCCCTGGACATGCAAATGACTTATATTCTGTAGGATGCAATTGGTTATTCCCTGTGGATGGATCCATTTTGCATCCATTTGGAAATTCACTTCAGTATTCCTTACTGCTGGGCTCCAGTTTTCTCACCATCATATTCTTAGAGCCTAGAAGAGTGCATGGCACACAGAGTAGGTACTCATTCAATATTTGTTGAACAAATATCTGTTGAAAAAAGATCTTAGAGCCACTGTGGATTTATCTACCACCATGGTGTATACATAGCTTTCTTCTCTAACCTCAAATGGAGTCAAATACATTATACCCAGTCCCTATATTAAAAGAAAAAAGTGATTTTTTTAAAAGAACTATAAATTTAATCTCTGATCTGCTTTTAAGGGTGTAAATTATAATATTAAAAACTGTCAACACCTCCTTTCTTTTTCCCTTCTCTTTCATCCTTACTTGCGGATCACCGACCAACTTAGTAATCAGTGATTTGCTGTCTGCAGACCTGTGAAGTGACACCTTTACCACTCACTGCTCTCGCCCGTGGCAATGCCCTCCTAAAGTAGTGTCTGTCTCTTTTATGTTCTGGCATCACATGAAGTTCTATTGCATAGCGCTGGTCCAGAAGCACTGGTGGAGAATTACCAGCATAGGGGGTCCCCTGACTACGTGGAGAGGGCTATAGCACTCCTGTACTCTGCCACATCATTTATTTTTTCTCTTCTGCCTGGGCAGCCAATTTTCCAAAACAGTAGGACTTCGTTCCAGGACTTTATTATGTTATTTTGAAGGTTTCTCATGTACTCTGAGATCTCCGATATATGCTTTCCTTCACTTCAGGCATCCACTCATCAAAACAGAAGAAAAAAAGGATCATCCATTTTTGAAGAAGTGTCTAACTCACAAAGCAAATGGACACGGTTGTTTGACAGTTGGTTGACATAAATGCTTGACCTTTTACAAGAGCCCCTGTACAACTAAAACTGCCATAATGACCATGATACTCAGAGTATTTCACTGGCCTGGAAATTGAAAGTATTTTGAAACTATATTTTTTTTGTGTGCAAATAAATGCTTCTCCCATTAGGAAAAATTCTAGTCTATAGTGCAGCTTAAAATGTAGGGCTCTTACGAAAAAATAAAACATTCAAAAAGGGAGAAAAAAGCAAACTGGAGAAATATGGACATTTCAGAATGTCCCATTTTTTTCTTTGCTGAAGAAATGTTCTAAAATGGAATGACAAATACCCTTCCTATACCTATGCAATATTCCCAATTATTGGAACACTTTTTGCCACTGAGCCTGGGCCAAGTTTCAGTGTCCTTTTCAACATTGTGGCTATACAGACTATGCCAGTCTATCAGAGTTTTTACATAAAATGAAAGCTACATGTCATCCTTGGCCCAGGACCGGTGCCATTCTGAGAAAGCCAGTTGTGAACATCTCTCCCTAACTCTTCAATCAGTGACATCTAGTTGGTATCTTGAAATCAACCATGGTGGAAATGTTTGCATCATGAAAATTGACAAATGCTACAAATCAGGGCTCATTTTTTCTCTCGGAGAGCTGGTTGTTAAACATTTACCAACACACCATTGCCTAGAACATTCAGTCCAAAAATATGAGCACCTACTATGTCACAAGCATTGAGACACTTGCCCAGAATATTCAAAGAACAGTGAGGAGGACAGTAGAGTTAGAAAGGAGAGAGAGTAGATAAGAGAGGGGTGAGAGGAAATCAGAGGGGTGAGGAGGCCAAAATTTTAGTGCTTAAAAGCGATGATGGGGACTTTGGTTTAACTCTGAGAAAGATTGGATGCGGCCATGCAAGAGTAACATGGTCTGCTTTACATTTCAACAGGAGTACTTGACTGGAGCATTGAAAAGGTATAGAAAAAGCGTTTGACAAAATGCCACATCCTTTCATTATAAAAATACTCAATGAATTAGTAATAGAAGGGGACTTCATTAACTTAATGAAGGACATCGATGAAAAATCCACAGCTAACATCATACTTTATGGTAAAAAAATAGAATGTTTTCCCCCAAGATCAGGAAAAAGATAAGAAAATCTACTCTCATCACTTCTATTCGACATTGTACTGGAAGTTCTAGCCGGGGCCATTAGGCAAGAAAAAGAAATAAAAGGCATACCCAGATTGGAAATAAAGAAGTAAAACTATCCCTTTTCTGTATATAAGATGACATAATCTTACATATTAAAAAAACATAAAAATATCCATCAAAAAACTATTAGAGTTAATAAATGAGTTTGGCAAAATTTCAGGATACATGATCAATATAAAACTATTAATTTTATTTCTATATATTTGCAATGAGCAAACAGAAAATAAAATGAAGAAAATAATTTTATTTACAATAGCATTAAAAGAATAAAGTACTTAGGGATAGATTTACCAAAGTAATTGCAAGACCTTTAGATTGAAAACCATAAAATATTGTCAGAAGAAATTAAAGAAGACCTAAATAAATGGGGGAAAAATATCTAATGGCTATGGATTGGAAGACTTAATATTCTTAAAATGGTCATAATTCCCAAACTTATCTACATAATTCACTTCAATTCCTATCAAAATTCTAGCTGCCTTTTTAAAAGAAATGGACAGGCTGATCCTAAATATTACATGAATTTGCAAGGTAATCCAAATAGCTAAAATAATCTTGTAAAAGAAGAACAAACTCATATTTCCTGATTTTTGAAACTTACTATACAGGTACAGTAATGTGTTACTGGAATAAGGATGCATATCATATATATATTATCATATATATATATAATGAAATTGAGAGTCCAGGTCTATGGTCAGTTAGTTTCCAACAAGGGTGTCAAGGCCATTTAATGGGGAAAGAATACTCTTTTCAACAAATAGTTCTAGAACAACTGAATATCCACATGCAAAAGAATAAATTTGGACCCTTATCTCATATAAAAAAATTAACTAAAATGGATCAAAGACCTCAATGTAAGTGGTAAAACTCTTAGAAGGAAAAATAGGTGCAAATCTTCATGACCGAATCAGCCATTGTTTTTTAAGTAAGACAGCAAACACACCAGCAATAACAAAGGAAAGAGAAATTTGACTCATTCAAATTACAAAGTTTTGTGGATCAAAGGACACTAATAAGAAAGTTTAAGGACAACCCACATACTGGGAGAAAATATTTATAAGTTGTATATCTGATAAGGGTCTAGTAACAAGAATATATAAAGAACTCTTACAAAAAGACAAACTCACTCAAAAAATGAACTTGTATGACTTCATAGAAATTTCTCCAAAGAAGATAGACAAATGACCAATAAACACATTTAAAAAATAGAAACCATCTTCCACCTTTTAAAAAAGTTTCTTTTCCAACCATGTTTCCAAGATGAAATGACCTATCCAATGACAATCTCTTTTTTGAAGGATCCTACACTGAGATTCTTGATGGATTAAATGCAGAGACAAAATAAACTTCCTTGAAATCAAGCTGACTGAGTGTGTCTCTGTACCTATGGACAAGGCATTAGCATCCCATGAGAAGCAAGAAAAAAACTGTCTTCATTTTCCATGTGGGTCACATCTGCTCACATTACATGCACATTACGAACGACACCAACATCAGAGCCAGCAGGGGGCTCCTGATTACATGATTAACTGAGCAAATCCCGAGGTGCCACATGGCCCCATCAGCATGTGCTCCCCCCACCAACCTTGGGCCCTCCACCTGTGCCCATTTCTGCAGGAACTGCATGAGGTTCAAGTCTTTGAAAGTCACTTTATCAACAGCGAGCTGTCCAGTCGTCTTCCTGGCAATATCAGCACAGTTGCAATCAAGGCACTCGCCTGGTTTGATTCCAGAGCCAGAGTTCCTGCCTTGGTCTTCAAATCATTCACACCTTGGTGCATCTAGGAGGTAGGAGCGGGAATCAACCATTCTTTATTCATCAAGAAGTGGTTAGATTATATTAAGAATATATAACGATGCTTTTGTGATTTAACATTATCTATGCTATGGTTTGGATATGGTTTGCCCTTACCAAAGCTCATGTGGAAAGTTGGTCCCCAGTATGGCAGTGTTGGAAGGTGGGACCAAGTAGGAGGTGTTTGGGTCACGGGGTGGATCCCTCATCAATAGATTAACGCCCTCCCTCAGTGGTGAGTTCGTTCTGGCTCTTGTGGGAATGAATTAGTTCCTGAAAGAGTACGTTGTTAAAACGAGTCCAGCTTCCTTGCTTTCTCTCTCTTGATTTCCTCTCTTGCCATGTGATCTCTCCATGTGCCCACCACCCTTCTGTTTTCTGCCATGAATGGAAGCAGTATGAGGCCCTCACCAGATGCAGTTGCCTAGTCTTGAACTTCCCCAGCCTGTAGCACCATGAACCCCATAAATCTCTTTTCTTTATAAATTACTCGGCCCCAGGTATTCTGCTGTAGCAACACAAAACAGACGACAATAACCCATCAGGCACTTTTATAATCACTTTACATGTTTCCTTACTTAACATGCACAGTAAGATTATTGTTATCATCATCATTATCTTTTTCTTACAGATGAGGAAACTGAGACACAGCAAGGTTAAGCTACCCTTCTGAGGTCATATGGCTGACCAGTGGCTGAGCTGGGATTTGAACCTAGAAGTCTGGCTCTAGGACTCTAGAGTTCACCATCTTAACTGCCCTAAGAAAATTCAGACAACAGGCCACACCCTAGCACTGTGAGCTAAGGGAAACAAAAGAGGCATCACAATTTGTAGAGTAACAGTGCAGGCCAGACAGAATAGAGTTTTGTGGCCACGCCTGGCTGCAAGGGAAGCTGGGAAATGTCATTGTGTTAGTTCGGGTTCCCTCAAAAGCAGACTGTGCAATAAGGATTTGGTCCCAAGTACTTTACAGGGAGATGCCCTCAAAATATAGAAGTGAGTGAGTAGAAAAAGTGAGAGGGAGAAGGAGAAAAGCCACCGAAAGGAGTGTTATCGAGCTGCTTGCAGGAGCCTCTGAGGGACCTTGCAGGACACAGCTGAGGATGATTCCATCTGAGGAAAGAGAGATTGAGGCATTTACCCACGAACTTCCATCCCCCTCGGCTGAGGGCAGTTGCCCCTGCACGTCTGGGTTGTGCCCACACCTGTCCTTTCACAGCTGCAGAGAAGAAAGAACAAAAGGACCCCAAATACAGTCAGTGCTGGGACCTGCCCTCCATGGCTGCCGTGAGAGTAGATGGACGGCTGGGGACTGGCACGGAGCATCACAGGTACCTGCGACTGGTATCTTTATTCTGGGTGGTCTGTGTGCTGCCAAAATTCAGGCACTTACTACCACTAAAGGAAGAGAAAACAGATATAGGGAATCAATTGGTGGTCCCTTGACTTTTATTTATAATTTTTTCCCAACAGGGACTCTAAAACCAGTAGCATTTAAAGGTTGGGGCCAGAACTGTGCTTGATATTTCTGCCAATCATCTCCACAAGGAAAATCCGCATGTCAGATTTAGGCTTTATTAAGCCAGAGCTTCACCTTTAATGTTCACCTGAATCAGCTAATGCATCTGGTGGGCTGTGTGTCTCCAGGTTCTTTCTCTGTCATGAGTGATATCCGAGCAACTCCCATTACACTCGGAGATGAGGAAGGGGAGTTTGCTATTGCTGCATGACAAACTACTCCTAAACTTAGCAGTTTAAAACTTTTTTTTTTGCCCATGAACTTGAATTTTGGGACTAATTCGGTGGGGACAGCTCATCTCTGCTCTACCTGGCATCCACAGGAGCAGCTCAAAGGCTGGAGCTGGAATATCCTGAAGTCTCACTCACTCCCATGGCTGCTGCAGGTGATACCGATGATGGGGGTCAATGCTGGCCGTCATCTAGGTCCTCAGATAGAGCCTGTGGCCAGAAAACCTACAGTGGCCTTTCCATGGCTGGTGGAAGAATTCCAAGGTCATGGATTCCAAGAGACCATCCAAAGTTGCATTTCTCTTAGGACTTATCCCTGGAAGTCACACAGTATCACGCTCACTGCAATCACAGGCCACCCAGTGCAGAGGGAAGGAATAGACCCCATCCCTTGATGGAGGAGCGTCTGTGTCCATTGTAGGAAGAGCATTTTCATCTTTGGAAAATATAATCTGTCACAAAGGGCATGAGATTTAGATAGGTTATTCCTACCAGGTACCCGTGCATGTGTATGTGTACGCGCGTGTACATTTTAATTGTTTCTCCTTTAATCTGCTCAAACTCATGGTCTCCCTGCTGCGTAGGCTCTGACCTTGGAAAAAGCGCCTCTTATCTCTCCAGATCTCAGCCTATGGAGCACCTTGGGAGGCGTCAGGCTTTATTTAGTACTTTTTAATGAAATCTGCAGAGCTCTGAGTGTTATAAATCATGTGTGGAAAATTCCGGCTTTGTGCTTAATGGCAAAGCTAAGACAAAATGCCTTTCTCTTGGGTTTGCAGCAAGTTATTAACTTGCGTTAGAAATATGACCACTTAGCAGTTTCCAAAGTTTTCTCTCTAATAACCCTTTCATCCTGTTAGTACACGTATGGATCTCTCCCTTTTTTAATCAAAATTAAGAAATCCAAATTATCCTTCTCTGATTACTCTGAAGTACTTGCTTTGTTCAAGAGTTGGCTTTGTATGGTTCTCTCCTCTGGCCAAGGCAGCCATCCCAGTCCCCTTCCCTCTAGCCCACACACCCAAGTTGTCACCCATGTCACCTGAGCATGGATCCCCACACAGTACATCCTGACAATAGCAAACTGACTAGTTAGGAATTCACTTGGCTGCAAGTAAGCAAACGCTCAGTGGCTTAACCAATAGGGACACATCTGTCTCAGCAAGTACACAGCTGTTACTCCTAGTGACAACCTTCTCACTGAGAAGAAAAGCTGGACAAATATATGAAATATGTTGGAGCCATCAGAGAGCTACCAAAGCCAAAGCAGTGAGGACTTGAAGAGCCAGATCCCAGAGAGAAGAGAAGTGCAGACAGGCTCACTGAATTAGTACGACAGAGAGTGTATGAGCACCAGCCCATCAGGATGGAGTAGAGTCCTGGAGGGCAGATGCCATTCCAGGCATTCACCCTGTAACTGCTGGAGGTCCTGGTGATTCCAGGAGAGGGGTTTCTGAGGCAAGTATGGAAGTGAAGGGACACTTGGGAGGACTTCAGGGCAGTGACTATTTACCAACCAGTAAAGCAGTGTTTCAAACTTTTAATGAATGGTACCCATGAATCTAGGAGAAGTGAACTACCTGCCATGAACCTCCCAGAGGCAAAACTGTCCATCAAATCCTGGCATATGACTATGTCATTTTTATACCCTGTGATGAGTCCGAACAAGCTTTGGAGAGGATTTGATTAAATTAGATGAGGATGAGAAAAGGTACTGGAACTTAGAGAGCATGACCAAAGCCTTCAGAAAAAAGACAAAGATCATCACCAACTCTTCATTTATTTGGCCATGAAGTATGTACTTCCCGGAACTTGCTTGAAATACCAGTGGCCTCCTACCTGCAGAGCTTTAGGAAAATTGAGAAGCTTCCCAAACCTGGGTGTCACATCCAGCTCCTGTCAGCTTTGCAATTCCTCCCTCTGGCAGAAAGGCACTGTGCTAGTAGCACCTGTGAAATGTCAATTTTCTGGCCTAGGAACAAGTTCAAGAACTGCTGCTCCATTCCCCAACCCACCTGTGCCCGTGGGAGATGGGATCCCAATGGAAAGGGTGAATGGCAGGAAACAGAGCCGGGAGCTGCCTGGAGGAACGAGGTGCTATGAAGGAGCAGGGCACGTGGATGGGTCTTGCTGGGAAGGGGAAAGCTGGCACCTGCGAATACTTGAGAACTTTCCTTCTGTTTAAATTGGAGCCTGCACTGCAATTTAGGTGCACTGTTTCAATTATGACAACTCTCAGTTGATTTTGAGATTAAATGTGTTTCAAAACTAGCATTTGAATTTTTGAAACTTTGGAAGAAGAACCAACTCTCCACCTAGAACCATCTCCCTTAAAAAAAAAAAAAGAAAAAACATTTTGAAAGTATTTTTCTTTCCTGCTGTATTTCGGTTTGACCTTTAAGTAAAAACCTTTCTTAACCTGGCAGCTATTTTACTCAACTTCCCGACTTGAGAAAATATTCCCTCTCTGTTAAGCTCTAAGGCATTAAGCAAATGTTTGCCTAACCTTTGCCGCAAGCATAATCTCACCTTTTAATAAAATGCACCCAAAGGCTGTACTACAAGGTTTTCATAGCTCTGAGTCCTGTTCCGACCAGGAAGTGAAGGAATTAAAGAACTGTCTTGTTTGAATAGTAAGTCCTACTGTGATAAATCTCAAAGCGATGGGTGGCTGGGAATGGAAAGAAGCTTTGGATGTGAGATGGAGACAAATACTATTTCACCTTCCTCCAGGGATGTGAGCTTGCAGAGAGTTCTGACCAGAGGCAGCTTGGAGTATTTGTCACTCTGAGTGGGAGTAGCCTGGGATAAACCTGAACTGTTGACAGGAAAAACAGTTTCAGCTTTTTTCTTTTGTTTGGGGAGGTAGAACATGGGATGGGAATCTGAGGAAAAAATCCCAACCGTTTTGCCACTGTGCCTTCCACCCTCTCTTCCCCAATGCACACGAAATTACAAATCCTATTGATCAGAATCTGAGATATTCACTGGGCCAAGTTCTACTAGTGGGTGGTGTCTTTGTTTAGCGTTGCTATAAAGGAATACCTAACGCTAGGTAGTTTATAAAGAAAAAAAGGTTCATTTGGCTCAATTCTGATGACTGGAAAGTTCAAGATTTAGGCATCCGCACCTGGCTAGAGCCTCAGACTGCCTCCACTCACCGTGGAAGGTGAAGGGCGCCCGTGTGTGCAGAGATCACATGGTGAGAGAGGAAGAAGAGGGGGCAGCAGGGGTGGGGGGTGCCAGGCTCTTTTTAACAACCAGTTCTTGCTGGAACTAATAGAGTGAGAACTCACCCCAGAGGGAGGGCAGTAATCTATTCATGAGGGATCTGCCCATCTGACCCAAACACCTTCCATTAAGCCCCACCTCCAACATTGGGAATCAAATTTCAACATGAGGTTTTGAGGGAACAAACACCCAAACCATAGCAGGTGGGGACTAAAGGGTCTAGAGGACATGCAGCGATGTCAACTCCTTCTCCTTCACCTCCCGTACTGTTGAGTGCCAGGCATTCTTCCCACATCCTGTTTTGTTCTCAGCTTCCCTGGACGGACAGGACCTGCTTGATAGAGATAGAACCAGTCATATATTTGGTCTCACTTCAGGTTTCCCCAAGAAGCAGACCCTGAAACAAAGATCTGAGTATAAGAAATTTCTCTGGAAGGTGATTCCAGGAAACATCAGTAGGAAAGTGGGAAAGTGAGGCAGGAAAGGGAAGAAAGCCACAAAGGGTGGATGCGTTATAAAGAAAGCCATCCCTGTGGGACCCTGGAGCTCAACTTCACTCTAGAACCTCTGCAAGACAGTGGAGACCATGCACATAGAGGTATCCACTCCCAGGGTATGGCGTGCTGATACAATATTATATATTAACCCCATGGGTCATTGCTTATGGACTCCTTCCAAAGGGTCCCTGGCTCACAGACAGTTTGAAAGGGTAAAGCAAACCCTGGTGACCACAAATGCCATCAAACAGAGAGATGCAGGTGGTATGGACCAGGGATCAGTAGCACCCACTCTTCTTCCTGTCTGTTGTTTTAACCTCTCCATCTGTGGTTGAGAAGGTCAGTCATTGTTCTGCACAGCTAGTTGAATCCTGTTCCACAGATCAGGTGGCCTAGATTCGAGGAAATAAGAAGTGGGAAATATCAAGTGGATTTCCCAGACTGAGCCACATTCTCTAGCCAAACCCATGGCACAGAAGCCCTGTACTGGGGGGTGGAGGCATCCTTGGGTACTTGCCTACTGGCTAATTAAGGTGACATTTTGCAGCTCACTTGGTTCTTTCACCTGTGGATGCCCCTCCCTTGGCAGATCTCAGAAAAACCTGACTTCCAACCCCTACTTTGTATTTTAGCCATTTTTTACTTTTCTGTTGCCCAGGTTGTCCATTTTGAAAAACTCAATATTATGTCACATGAGGGCGGGAAGTTTTAGGAAGAAGGGCGAATATGTTTTATTTCCTTTAAACTTAAACTCAATAGCAACTTCCAAAAAAAAAAATGCAAGCCCTTCCCTAGCTTATGGACAATAACAAGCTGGAGTAGAGCAGGGGTTCAGTTTAGGTTTCATTTAAAATCCATATTCATGATGAGATAAGGTAACGCATTTCAACTGAGGCTTTAGGTCCTCAATTATAGAGCTCTTTTGAACAAACTCGTAATTCTAATAGATAAGAACTGTGTGATATCTTTCTGCCTGTCTCAGAATTGACAAATGCCCTGAAAAGTACTTCCCACATCTAGTTATTAATGTTTAAGTGAATTTTTTCGGAAGAAATGGGAAGCGTCAACATTGGGCTAAATGCGCAGTGTTTAAATTTTAATTGTATCCACAAATACACAAGAGAGTCTACGGTTGTAATCGTGTGCCCAGAAAGCTCTCTCGGAAAAGGTTAAATGGGATGACAATAGCGAAGGAAGGGAAATAAAAGAAAAAAGAGGTCCACGTTGTGTCGAGACAGCTGGTGCTATTGAAGTCGACAGTGCATACATTACAGAGGGGTAAGGAGGCACTATTTTTACTTGGAAAAATAATAGGACATTGTAAGCATCTCTGAGAAGAAGCTGTAAAGCTAGGAGGGCCTGATAGCTGTTTGAAAAGCAATTAAGCAATCCTCTAGAGGAGACGGAAAACAAACCCAAGAAGAAATGCAAATAAGCCTTCAGCCCACATCATGTGTCAGCCCTTCACATGCCGGGAGCCCTCCTGGTGCTCCTGAAGGGCATTGAGTGAAATGCTAAATCAGGGCAAGGACGTGCGCAACTCCAGCGCGAAGCAAAAGGAACGTGTTCAACATCGTGGAGAAAGGGAATCGCCGGCACTCGTTTGCAACAAGCCGAATGTGGAATGGAGGTTCTGGTCTGTCTGTACCAACAGCTCTGATCAACATGGTAGAATGTGTGCCAGGAACAGCCTGCACAAACCTATTTTTCAGGTACCGGATCTACGCAATGGCTCATTACAAAACAAATGCACCCTCAACTGGACTCAGAAAACAAACACACAGCCGGATAATTGCTTCAGCCCTTCTAGCATTTATCATTCTTTCAAAATTCACCTACGATTAATATCATCGCTTAGAGTAGGGTTTCTCAACCTTGGCACATTGATATCTGGGTCTGGATTATTCTTTGTAGGATGGTCAGCAGCATGCCTGGCTTTTATCCACCAGATGCTAGCAGTGCCCTCCTCCAGCTGTGACTACCAAAAATGTCTCTGGACATCACCAGAGGTCCCTGGGGGCAGGGGTTGGTGCAGAGATGAGGGGTCAAAATAGCCCCCGTAGAGAACCACCCAGTTAGATAAAGTAGGAACCAAGTTTATTTGTCTTCAATCACATTTCAGCAGGGTGCCATGGACAGCTTGTGGGTCTTGAAGCCAGTTGTCTGGCGTCAGATCCCTGCTCCCACAAAGTGGGTGACTTAGGACATGGGTCCTGTGCCCTTCCACCACCCCATCGTGCCCCTGGAAGGGACTGAGGGTGGTGTTAATTGTTTTCTAGAAAAGTTTCTACTTTTAACTCGAGGTGCTATTTCTGCTTTTCTATAAATGGATTACATCAACTCAAACAATCTATAAACTCTGCAGGGCTCCACGTGAAAAGCAAACATACAAAGGGGGCTGAAAGTGAAATGTCAGCTTTCCCCTAATGTGTGAATTTTCACATCAATCAAATTGATTATAAGGTCAGCAACAGGGCATATTCACACCTCATCTGTGTGTGCTGGGAGGGAGAGGAAAGTGTGGAGAGTCCATCTGAAAAGGCAGCCCTGGTAGTGAGGATTTTGAACGCTTCTAGGAACCTGGGTTGCAGATTCCAGTTTAGGAACATCTCTCCGTATGCCGGAACCCATACTAACCACTGGAGGTCACCCTAGTCCCACCAAAGCTCCTCACTTATGGCTAACTTGCACATCGGGAAGTTTCCCGGGTCCATAGAAGAAAATCAAGAAGGAAATTTGAGGCTAGATTAGCCACTCGATCCAGAGGTTGTAGCAGGGACTAGATTGTGACACCATGAAATGAAAAGCACCTCGTACAGAGCTGGCTGTAGCAGGCAAAGTCAGCGCAACACCCAAACATCCTTCAATGCCATTTTAGGGTTTTCATGCACCTCCTTTGGTGGTTTTTGTTTCCCGTAATCAACACCTGCGGCTGCCTTGAGACCACTTTTCCTGTGTACAAAACTTCCTGGCAAGGATGCTCCCACCACAAGGCTTCATCCGTGACCCGCGGGCCAGAAGAGAGCTCGGCTTCCCTGCCTTGGGTCCCGGCAACTCTGAGATGTGACTTACCACATTCCAGAGTCCCCTGTGGGATGAGGCAGGAGCTGGTGTGGTAGGACTCTGCCTGGGATTGCAGCCTGCCTGGGCTCCCTCCCCTTCCCTGTCCTGCAGCCTCTGTCTCCTGTACCCGTTTCCCTGGGAGCCATTGTTTGATAAGTCCCTGCACATAAATCCTCATCTCAGGATCGACTTCTAGGGAACCTGATCCAAGACACTGGTTTACAACCAGTGCTCAAACACATTGATTTCTTTCCGCTGACTGCTTCAGGTAACGGTGGGGTTTGGGGACACATATTCTGCAGAGCGACCTCAGCCTTGGCCTTTTATTGCAGGACCTGTAAGTCTGTTCCTGGGCCCCAGCAGGCTCACTGCCCCCCGCGTGTCCACTGTGCGTTGAGCCTTGGCTCAAGCTGGTCCCCAGGAACCAATGTATCTGCTTGCGGCTCCAGGGAGTCAGGGCTTAAGCTTTGGCTGCTAACTAAGAATAGTAACTTAAAGCTCAGGAAAAGACCTAGAAGCAGATAAAACGGCCCGTAAATCATTTTGGAGTCATGAGGGGCAGGGGAGAAGAAGGAGCCGGAAGAGAACTGGCAAGTTGTGAGTGACCGAGGGTCCAGCGAGGGAGCTGCGTGGACCCTGGGTGCGTTTTTCACCTGGGTGAAAACCTGACCGTAATTCAGGGTTTCTGCCTTTGGTTTGTAGAAATCTAAAAGCCTGCACTGGCATTTTTTTTTTTTTCCTAGCTTGACATAGCATTGCTGAAATAAATTAGCATTCCCATCTCAACTGATTCATTTGGCCAGAATAAATTCCCAGGCTGCAACAAACAGGGAAAAGGAGGGAACACAGGAGGAAATGGGAGGTGCGGAATGTGGGGGAGACCACCTCAGCCTGCACCCCCGAAACATGCTGACTTTAGCATAACATGCACTTGAGGAAAATGATTAAAACGATTGCTCACATGTAACAGGAAATTAATTTCCATTTAGAAAAATATTTAAATCTGGGGTTGAGGAGCATTCTCTGTCTTTGTTAATAATGGGCTAGATTATGTAGAGGGTACATTATATAAAGCTTACAGATCAATATAGCATTTTCTGATTAAATTACTGATACACCAGTCTTTATAAGCGAGGCAGCTGAAGAGACATCGGAAGGCATTTATGTGGTGAAAAATTGTATTTCAAGAGTAGAACAAGGAATATTATTAGCTTGAGTAATTTCTTTTTCTCCTATTTTTTTCTCCCCACCACTTTCAGAGAGATGAGGCTTATTGTTTAAGAAATGAGATTTTCTTCCTAGTGCTTGCTCCTATTTCTTCTCTCGTCTCATAGCTGGAATACCCAGGCCCTCCAGGGATTCGTTTAAATACTACATGAATGATCTTAATATTTCCTCGTATTGAATTTGATCCATGGGGCACACATGTCCCCACAGCCAATAAACACGAAAAGCAATGCTGGGCCACGTTTATCTAAGGTCCAGAGCGGGCGACGCCAGAGAGTCTGGCACTCTTACAGTCTTCTAACCTCATGAAATGTGCCAGGGGGTTCTCAAACTTTAATGCACAAAAGCTGCCGGTGAATTTAGTCACATTGTGAACAATAAACTAAGTTCATCTGTGACTCAAATATTTTTCACACAAACTGTGTCTTCACAGAAGCAGTTTGTGAGTGGGAAGGAAGGGTCTGGGGGAAAACTGCAATAACCTGGATGTTTCTGGAAAAAGTCTACTCAAGTCCTGATGATTCTGACAATTACTTCAGTTACTCCATTTCACACAGCGAGTCTGAAAAACCCTTGCTAGGCTTGGCTCAGAAAGGGCCTCATGAACTCATGGACAGGAATTGAAAGGATTTGTTTCTAATCTTAATATCTGGTGGGGATTCTGATTTCTGATTTACCTCTTACAGCTTTGCAGAAAGCGAAGGCAGCAATCTCAACCAGCTGCCCCTTGAAAAAGAGGCATAACTTTTAACGGAAGGAATGCTACGACAGCAGGAGTATGCTGCCTCATCTTCAGGGATGAGCTCGCCGTGCTTCCGGTGGATAACGAACGCCCTGCCTTAAATGGCCCGTTCCTGCCATTTGCTGAATGTTTGTTCATGGGAAGTAGCCAACGTAGAGAATGCCAAAGCCTGTACCCTAAAAATGAGGTGCCCTCCAGAAATGTAGGCCCATTAATTAGGTCACTGCTCATACTTTCTGCAGGACTAAAGTTTTTATTCAGAAGGATCCCTGGCCACTTACTTATTAGTCATTCCAAGGACAAGCGCACACAGGAATGTCTGAAGTCAAGTGAAGTCACTGTTGGCTGCACGCTGGACAGCGGTGGGAGTGACGATGGCCTCCTGCCATTTGCAACATCATTCCTTCGAGAATCAGGAGACTGAAAGAGAGGACTTCATGGAGGAACATGGGTGCTCGTAAGGGAACAATACTTTCCTGGTGTATTCTTTTTTAACTAGGTTTTTAAAAAAATATCTCTTTGACAGAGCACCAGAGACACTTTCCTGATAATGAAGGTAGGAAAGATGTGCCACCCCAGACATTAAAAATAACGTCTGTGAAGCTCCAGCGTGAGTGTGTGTGTGTGTGTGTGTGTGTGTGTGTGTGTGTTTGCATCTTACCGCTAAGTATTCGCAACATGCCTTACAGACAACCTCAGAAATAACTACCGAGAAAAATAAGAGTGTTCTGGAAAGAAATGATGCTCAGGATATACTTTCAATTCACGACTGTAAAAAGTGTAGTTCTTCAAAGTTTTCAAAATGTTTCCAAATTCCTCTCATTTTTAATTTAATTTCGCTACCATTTATTACATACCTACTGTGTCCTGTGCACTGGGCTGGGTGATTTTACATACAGTAAAATCCTCATAATTATCCCCAAAGTTAGTTATTATTACCCCCAAAGGCATTATTATTCCCATTTATAGATGAGTGAATTGAGAAGTAAGAGGTTAAGTGACATGACTTTTTTGGAGGAGAAGCCATGGTATCTCACTTTCCAGGTGTGTCACTTTCCTGCTGTGGTCCATAGAGGTGTTTTCTCTTCCTGGTAGTCACCTAGGTTGTCACTGTGCTTTGGATTGTGTACAAGGCTCTCATCAGAGTGAGGTTCAAAATGTCCAGCCAGAGTCCTGGATTTCTAGCATCAAGAGAGCAGAGGGACATTATATATCTCTGCCCTTGTAGCAAGTGTCTTCATGCTATGGAAACCCAAGGTGCTTTATACTCTTGTGGGACACTCCCTTTTTGAGACTGGTTTCCCCAGAGGCGTTGCTGTTTACATCCTTGCTAGGATGGCTATATGCACATGAGATAACCCTCCTTTATCAAGCCTACATATGATTAGTTTACAGGCTGCCACCCACCCATCTGGCTGCAGGTCTCAATGACAAGCAAATAATATAGAAAATCCAATATGTTGATCCTTGTAAGGTGTAGTGGCCCTCAGTGGGATGTAGCCAGCCCTCACATGTTGGTGTTGATAAAGGGCTGTAGCCAGAACTGGAGCATCGAATCAAAAGCATGCTTATACTTTCCACACCATGTCACCAAATTGCTAGTGGAATGACTGGCATATTTTAGATAATTTCAGGTAATTTTGTAAAAAAAAAAAGAAAAAAAAGAAAGCACAAAAATTTATATGTTAGGAAAGTGTTGCAAATATCTTTGATTTAGAAATTTCAGATGGCCTGAATCATAACTACAATCGCTTACTGTGAAGTATCTGGCAGCAATTCCTGGGGGAAGAGAGGACATTTTCCACCCAGCTCCAGCAGGTCAGATAATGGTGATTGCCATTTATGGGCCCTACTATGTCCAGACCCTGTACGCACATTGTATTTAATCCTCACAACAACCCAGAAAATAGGATGTTGTTAACCTCATTTATAGTCAAGAAAACGGAGGCCCACTGAGGTCAGAACATTATCCAAGCATGCACAGCTAGGAAATGGCAGCCCAGTTATTCAAAGCTCCAAGATGTCCTAGGTTCTTTTCTCATCTCCTAACTTTTCTGAACCACCAATACCACCCAACACATTTCCTCTAGATATAATTTCATTTTATTGCCTATATGTTTCCCATGCTTACATGTTTCCCATGCCCTGATGCCTCTCACCTCTGATCAGTTTCTCTGGTTATCTCACCCTGCACTAGTAATCTCCTGGAATAGCTCTGCTCTGGGCAAAGTCTAGCATGTGCCCTAAGTTGGCTCAGGAAACCTACTTGCCTTCCCTGCCCATATCCCCGGCTCTGCATTGGTTCTTTGCTCTTCCGTAGGTGGAAATCTCATTTCCCATATCCTGTGAGGTCAGAGATGGAGGACTGAATGTCTTACTTCTCTTCCACAAGGAGGCAGTCCAGTGGCACAGTAAAATTAAACTCTTCCGAACCTGAATTCACTACGTTAGAGAACAAAAGACAAATGGCAGCAGCTTCCCTGTTCTGTTTAATCTTGTTTACTCAGTCTTTGATCATTTGAGGGCCAGCAAGATCTGAAGTATATAAAACTGGAAAAGGTGAGTGAGAATCTTCAGGCCTCTCAGTGTATCTTGGCTAAGACAGAATGAGTTTGAGTAGCCAGGGACTCTCCAGGATGGAGCTGGGTTGCAGGTGCTCAGGTAACCAGGCCCAGCTAGAGCAAAAAACTCGGGCAGCTTAAAATGTATATGTGTTTAATATGGATAGTGAGATAGAGGTACAGAGAGAGAGATACATATCACTTAGCCTGGGCTATCAAGGAACCCTGCAAGCTAGGATGCCCTCAAGGATCACTAGACTTTGACTTTTTTGGTCAGCAGTTGACAACCTCTTAGAGGTGCTAACAGGCCCTTGGTCTTAGGGGGAAAGGAAAAAGAAAGATTCCTCAACTGGAAAGGGGTCCCAGAAGGCCTCATTGCCCCCCAAACTCTCCATCTGACACCGCTCAGTGCTTCTTTTTCTCTGGGTAGAGGTGAAGGGAGAACCAAGACAGAGCCTGTGATATTGGGGGGAAAGTACTGATAGGAACATTGCAATCCTGTTGTTCAACTTTGGGAGAGTTGCTTCATCTCCCAGGTTCTCTAGTTCTTTGTTTATTTCTTTACCTGTGAGATGAGAGGAGGGAACTAAAGTCAGTGTTTCTCCATCTTTAATGCGCACAGGAATCCCCTGGGATCTTGTTAAACTTGCAGGTTCTGACACAGGAAATACGCTGCAGGCAGAGATTCTACATTCTATCCAGCTCTCAGGTGAGGCCCAGGGATGGCCCTTTGCATTTTTAGAGGATAGGAGGATAGGTAAGGTTTCCAGTCTTGCAAATAATTTCTTTCTTTGAATGCAGATAAGCCACCAGGAGATTGAAATCCACTAATCGAGGACCCCCCTAGTCCTGCATGAGATCAGTCCTGGTGGGTAGGAGCTGCCTGGGGTAAGCAGGACTTCTGCTGAGTGAGGGGTGAGGCCGGACAAATGGGTGCAGTGCGGGTGATAGATGTCTCTGGAATGGGAAGGCCAGCGAGTGGGAGGCAGATAGAAACAGAAGCAGGATAAATACCTCTTACCTTACATTTTATTTTGAGAGTCCTAAATGCTGCCCGAAACCTTTTATGGAATAAAGTGATTTAGAAACAAATAAACTATGGGTTTTTTGTTTTATTTTGTTTTTCTTTGCTTTTTAGTGCTGTTTTACTTGACTGACTTCCATAAGAATTTGATAAAAAGATATTCACCCCAAAGTCACAATGGACACAGCTGAAAAATGATCCTGGGGTCCAAGTCTCTGACTTGCCCTAAATGCCCTCTTCTGCTCTCTTCTTCACTCTTGGGGGATGTCCAGACCACAGGAAAATGGAAAACACACCCTATTCCCAAGTCCCCCAAACTTTTATGCCCTTAAATGAAAAGCTTTTTTAAAAGCCTCTGAAATTGCGAAGTTATTTTGAGTCCAGTACATTTTAATTACATGTAAACAAACAAAAACTCATGACTACATCAAAAGAATTACATTAACAACACAATCAAAGCAGATTTCCAGTTAAATATAGAAAAACTCATGGGCCCATCAGGACCACAATCCTGTACACGCTTATCAGATTTCTTGATACATCATACTGGACTAGAGGAATTTGCACAGGAAGAGGAAATTCAAAGTTGAAAGAGAAGTAGAAAACAAACAACCCACAGACCTTTTTTGCTGTATCTTTTGATGACTTGAGCTTGAAAAACATCTAAGGAGTGTATGTATTAAGGGAAAACTATTCCATTAAACGTATTTCCATAAACTGCCTCCCCCCATTTATATATACACATGCTTATTTAAAACTGGGGTAGAAATAAATTGATCATTGAGAAAGTAAAGTTATTCAATTGGAATCACTTCTGAGGCTTTTCTAAAAGAGAAATGCGGAGACATAGTCCAAACATGTATGGGTCCAAAAAGCTCTTTTCTTCCAACAGCTCCACCTCCCAAAGGCATCAAATATTAAAAATAACAAACACTCTTTGATGATACAGCCCCTTCAGATACATTATTAACACTCCAATAGGCCTAGAGGTAAATAAAAAGAAAACATTGGGTTTAAAGGGAAGACCTATGAACCACCAAGTTTATAGGCAGGGAGTCAAAAAGCTGGGAAGAATTACTATTAGAAATAACTACAAATAAACCATCTTTTATATGCATCCCCCTGGAAGGGAAAATTCTCTAGGCTGAAAAATAATTCTCTGGTCTCAATTTATCCATTTAAGCTGAATGTCTCCCTTCTCTAGCCTGTAGGAAGACCAGACAAGCAGGAAACAAGATTGAGTTTAAAGTCCCTTTTACCTACCATCTCCAACTTTAAAAAGGTAACACACTCCTGAAACAACAGTCAGAAATTAAAGACATGCATTTTTTGGTTATATTTTATTTTTTCTTTATATTTGGTGTTTCTATCTGCTGTTTTAACTGATTTCTTATTCACAGAAGAAGTCAATATCCTGGAAAAAAACAGAAACAAAAACAAAAAAATATATATTGAACTGAGCAGGCTGGGCCAAAAAACAGATTTAGATTCTTTATTTAAAATCAAAGAAAAATTTGGATTTAAAATAAGTAAAGGCTGAGCTCCAAAGACAATGAGATAATTATCACTTTAAGTCAAAAACTACTTAAAATGAAGGTCCTCAAATAAACTTTTAATTTATGGTTATTTGACAGATTTAAGCTGAACGCTAGGAAGCAATGACAAGTGAGTCCCATTTATGTAGACGGGGTGATGTTTGAAGCAGGGCAATTAGCTCCAGGAGAATCGCTTCAAAGCAAGCTTCTTGCACAGTAGCTCAGAAAGGATCTTTTATTTCTGTCCTGAACTTACAGGACCGAGGGAATTAGGAAGAGCATGATTTCTTCCACACATAAGTGGAATCTATATACCACAAAATAAGACACTGAAAGATTTTTCTAGAATATTTTGATTTTATCAAAAACAGGTGCTAAGTGTTTCCCCAAACCGTCTTTAGCAAATAAGTGTAAATCATCAATAAAAGTCAGTTAATACTATTTTGATTTCTTTCTTTGTGACATGAACTCCTTTTCAGGATAGCTTGCATTTCAAACAAAAGGAGTTCTGTATTGTATGCTTGAAATTTGCCAAGAGCATAGATATTAGTGCTTTCAACACACACACACACACACATACAGGGACTCATGGGGTGATGAGTATGTTAACTAGCTTGGTTGTGACAATACTTTCACGATGTACACATATATCAAAACATCACGCTGGACACTTTAAATACATACAATTTCTATTTGTCAATCATTCCTCAATGAAGCTGAGAAAAGTAAAGAAAAAAACAGTTGAAACAAAAAAATGTAAACTAAAATAAAACAAAAGGGAGTTCTATCAAGAAAGTTCACTAATCTTTCAGCATTGACAGTAGATATAAATGGTCCCCCCAAACCTCACTATCTCAGAAAAGTCTCCATTGGATGTAGAGGCTTTCTTCTCTGTATCTTGTAAGTTCTACAATATATAACTTGTAAGCATCATGCATTTTTAACACCAGCCTACGTATGTTACCCGAGATCTGAGTCCTTCTCTGGTCGCCTGTGAGCTGCTTACCGTGGTGGGAACTTCCTTGGTAGCTTCCTGATACACACGTTGCTCCTTGACCAAGTTCCTGGGGAAATAACCGACGATTCCCATCTCGTCCTGGTCATCGCCATAAACCTGAGTACCCAGAAGAGTAGCAGTCAGGGGGAAGCCGATGTGAGTGTCTTCTGAGAAACCCTCAGGCATCCTCTTTGCTGATAACGAGAATTACACGGCTGCCAGCACCTCCCTTTCACTCTGGCTACCAGGGGCCTTAGAGCCAAATTTGAAGTGCATTCATGGCACTAGGGCTAAACCATTGGAATTGTGTCTCTGTTCTTTCGCGGCCCAGTCTTACTCATCTCGCTAACTTTATTTGATGCAATCCTGTGAGTTGCCTGAAATCTTTTTGGAATCCATAAATAAATAAGTAAAGTCAGTAATTTTAAAAAAAATAAAATAAAATACTGTAGACGCTTTTAAAGAACACGTGTTTCTCAGATTTTAACAATCCAAATGCACAGATACTAGAATGAATTTCACTTTAATCCTGCATTACTTTAGAGCCCCCCTTTGGGGCCACAAATGGGAACAGAAAATCAACTCCGCTTCATCCCTCTCCAGCGTCCACCCCTGCGTGTCTTAACTAAAGAAAGCCGATTCTTTGAAATTAAAGAGGGTGCAAAAGTTTCCTAAAAGAATACTGAAGCTTAGACTGCCTGCCAACCCACATGCCTTCTACTTGGCACATCTTCTCAAATGTTTTTGAAGAAGATTTAAACTCTTTGGGATGTTCAAGCCTCCATGTGTTTGACCATTTATTTTTTTTCTTGCCAAAACATCATATTAACTTACATTTGGTTTTGTCATGAGGTTCTTTGTTTCTTTAAAATGCAACAATAGCCAATATACCTGAATGTCTGCATTTCCATCTACAATCTCTCTTAATAGCTAGTTTTAAGCCCTAACATGGGTTGAAGGTAGGTAATCGAGGAACAATTAAGGGTAACGTGTCAATAGGTGTGTATTTTAATTATCTCATCTTACACTGCCAGCCCAAAATTCTCCAGCTTCATTTTCTTTTACCAGCTTTGAATAAACATAGATCTGCTGCCCTTTTTTCACATTAATGAATCTACAGTCTGGGGCATTGTAGTCTTCTTCAGCTCTAGCCAGAGAAATAGTATCTGAAAGAAAAAAATATTGAAACGACTACATTTTAGGCTCCTGAATTTTATAACAGTAAAAAGGCAAAGTATCTTAGAAAAACCAGGAAATCAGAGTAACTGATTCCTCCCAGTTTACAGCTGGAGTCAATTTAAGAAGAGTAAGATATTAAAGCTGCAAAAAAATCTTAGCCAAGTAGATTCTCCCTAGTAAGACATCAAACATGCAGACCAGGAGAGACCATGCTAATAATGTCCACACTGGAGGAGATTCGCTTCAGAGTACAATTCGATTTTATGCTGTTTGTAGATATATTTTCAATTCTATATTTCCATTATATTTTCAATTATAACAGAAAGATAATGAAAAGCATAAAAAAGTCCTTACAGACACACTCGTCATCTGCACAGAGCTTCTTGGAAGAAAGTCTGTCCATAAATATTCCATGCACGGCACATACAGCCACAAGACCCAGGAGGAAAAGAGACAGAATTCTTGCCATCTTCCTTTTTTGCTGTTTTGGCTGGCACCCTTTGACTGGAAGTGGGGACTGACTTCAGTGGGTCCTGCTTTTATGTGAAAGCCAGACTTCTGGGTAACTAGCTCCGGCCAATAGGAAGGGTCTCCTGCCCCTCTGCTCTAATAACAAGCTACTGGGCTTCAGGGGCTATTCAGCTCAAACTCTTTGTTACACGCAAATGATACTCCAAATGGTCCACCATTGTTAAAGCCACTTTAGCTGTGGTTTATTGCATGCATCAGCAGGGCATTGTTGAGAAGACTATGAGAATTTTAAACCATGTTTTAGTTTTTAGTTCAACTTTCATATTTTTTCAGCTTATGTGCTAACTGTAGGAATCTGTTGAAAATGTGAGATCTATATATTTGGTACAAATAACTTTGATTTAAACAAATTCAATTAATAAAAATCTGGATTTACATAATAGATAAAGGATTCTTATGTTTACAAATTCTTCATGATAGAATTCTTAGAAGTCCTGTCTGTCCTGGGCCAGAGATGGATTCTAACACAGCCATCTCTGTGGATGTCATATCCAGACCCTACCAATGGGAAAAGAGATAGGTGGGTAGGCAAAAATGGGGCAATCTTTTCCCTACCTCCTCTCTCTAAGACTTTTGCAATTCAGTCTCAAATGCTCATGGATCATGGATCTTAGAGAAGGGAATAAAGTTAAAAGTTCATGTTACCCCCAACTAACTCCCTGCTTCTGGGCATGTTTCCCATGGAGAGAGGGAATGCACCCTGCTAGAATGCACCAAAGTTGAAGTGCCAGTACCTAGCTCCATCTATTCAACAAATATTTACTGGGCACCTACTATGTGCCAGGTACTGCTCTAGGCACCAAATATATAGCAATAAGAAAAAAAAGGTCCTGGCCCCAAGGGTTTACTTTCTGTTAGAAGAGACAGACAATAAGTTGCTGCTTTTTGTAGGATGTTTGAAGCTGGCATCTCTCTCATAAGGTGGCCCTCCCCCTGTCCCTCCCTGTTGTTTCCAGAATAGAAATACCCATCAGGAGGCCCTCTTCACCTTGCTTGATGATGCGGCTCCAGAGCAGTACCTCCTCCCTCCACCCCCAAATGTGGTAACCTCACAAAATGAGGACAAGAATTCAACTTACTAAGTAATTTTGTGCAGACAGTTTTCCAAGGGGTAAACTGGTAAAGCAAAACATACTTATGGTATAATAAAAAGGGCTTTTTTGTTTGTTGTGGGTGTATGTGCATGTATGTATGTGTATATGTGTGTGTAACCGAGTTTTATTGTTTCTGTGTTCCTGTAAAAGAGTTTTATGTGTGTGTGCTTTCATGTGTGCGTGTGTGTGTGTGCACATGTGTGTGTGTGTTTGTGTGTGTATGTCTTATTTTTAGGAAGGATATTTTTATATAGCTGGTCCTGATTTGGAAGTCTGTTTTATTCATTTCCTTTATCACAGACGAGGAAAACGAGGCCCAGCAGAGGCCAGAGCAGCCTTTGTCAACCACCCTATCTAAAGGTCACCCGGAGGGATCATGGTCCAGTGCTGTTTCTGTTCATTGTTATCAAATTAAAATTGACAATCTAGAATAAATCCTTTATTTTCTGCTTTGCATCAAGGAAAGAACGAATTAGAAATCATTCTTTGAAAGCAGAATGCCTGAGCATTTTTCCTTTCTATAATCTAGGAGCCTACAAGTATTTCTGGGAAAACTAAAACATTGATTAAATCTTCTTAATCCTGATGGGGCATCTGTTTTACAGACTGCTCCACTCTCAAACCAGCCCCCCACATGGGAGAGTTAAAAGACAATTGCCATTTGGGAGGCACTGTAAGAAACAGATTGCATAAACTCAGATTGCCACGCCATATACAGGCCCCCCAAAGCAGAGTGAAATGGTAAATAAAGCCACATCCAAGCTATCACCACTTAGCAAATAGGATGAATGCCAACTTGAAGCCATTATTGGGCATTTGAAGGTGGGAAGAAATAAAGTAATGAGATGCCGAGTCTTGGGAAAGCACTCTGGAAGGCCCAGGATGTTCTAGCATTCTGTGATGGGCAGAGACAGGATGGAGGCTGGAGACTGCTTGGTAAAATTTTGCTTGCAAATAGGAATTTGAACTTGCAGTCATTCAGCAAGCAGTTGGGCCTAGCGGCTATGCTCAAGACGCTAAGTCACAGGGGGTCCAGTAAGGGCTCTGTCCCCAGCTTGCTTACCTTCTCCCTCTGGATTTTCAGGTGTATTCTCTGAGCCTTCAATCCCTAAATGACATTTTTTCTCTTCAGTTCCTAAATTTGCTTCTCGGTCTGGAGTTGTTAAAATGCAGACTGTGGCTTCTTCAGGGTTCAAGGATAGGCTTGGGCAAGTGCAGCAGGTGGAAGCAACTTCTTGTTGTGGCCTACACAGTTCTGTAGGTTCTTGCCCCCCCACCTCTTGAATTTCACCTCCTCTCTCTCTCCCTGGCTCGCTCTGTCCCTCCCATACTGGTTCCTCTCTGTCTTTTGAAAACACTAAACTCTTCTGCTCCAGGCCCTCTGAGCTGATTGCCTGTGATGCTTTTCCTCCAAGACGCATCCACAGACAGACCAGTCTAACAGCGCCACTCCTGCACTCCTCCAACCCGAATCCTGTGTCAGGTGACCATGGCACACTGTCCTAAGGCACTTATCACTATCTGACAGGCCTGGTTCATTTACTTGGTGGTGGTTTGTCTCCTGACACTACAATGTAAGCTTCGAGAGTCAGGGTCCCTTGTTCACCACTCTATCATTAGCATCTAGAAAAAATACTTGGTGTGCAACAAATAGGTATTCACTGAGTGAATGCACGATCCCTCTGAAATCGTATGCTTAGATATGGATACATACACATGTACTTTTTACCCCTGGGGAAAGTCCCTTGCTTTAAAAAGAGATTCATAAGATCCTCAAATTAAGACTCATTGAATAAATCATTAGGACAGTGATTCAGAGGTTTTGCCACTTGCCACCAAACCATGGTCCCCAGATCAGAAACGCTGGCATCACTTTATAGAAATAAAGTCTCTCAGACCCCACACCAGACATGATAAATCTGAATCTGGAGTTTAACAAGATCCTCAAGTGACTCCCATTAAAGTTTGAGAACTACTGCTCCAGAAAAATCAAATATGATAAATGACTTTAGCCAGGGCCTCATATTCTTCATTAGGTCTTTACCAGATCCATTTTCAAGGGACAAAATGCTTGCTAAATACTCAAACAGAAGATAGTATAAGACTTTAAGTTTAGAAAGATGTGAACTTTTGCAGCAGTTTCCTGTTTTATACTGTCTTCTATTTATCAATATACTGCCAATGAAAAATACCATTTGATCTAATCACTATAATCTTATAATTATTACTTATATACTTATTATATTAATAGAATATATTATTTATATACTTATAATCATTACTTCATAAACATAGAAATCTGCTGTGTTAGTTCTTAAGCTTGGCTCAGATTGAAATCACCCAGGGAGCTTAACAAAAAGTTGGGTTTCACCCCTAGAGACTGATTTAATTCATCTGGGGTGTAGACTGGGCATGGGTATTTGAAAATGTCTCCCTGCTATGGAGCCAAGGCTGAGAACCATTGTATCAGATAGAACATCTACTCCCTCTGATCAATCACTGCTCAACACTCACGCTCCCAATGATGGGTGAGATAGAGAAGGGCAAAAGATCCCAGTTTGATCAAATTTTCTTCAAAGTGTAGCTATCTCCTTTTTCTTTTCCCCTCCTCCCTCTTGAAGCCCTACTTTCTAGAGTTTGGTTACATAGAGGAGATTTGAGCAAAGAAGTAAATACACTGAGGCTAATGGGACTGGTGGGGAAGGGAGAAGGGAGTTACACACAGGGAAAGAGGGAGACTAGAATAAATGCAGTGCTGTTGGATTGCAATTAGAGACAGTCGTAATTCAGATCCTGCTTGGGTTTCACTTTCTTCTAATATCAGAATGATCACTGTTACCATTACTACAATGTCATCCACCACTTTCTGTGATCTAATTACCCTTAACTTTTATTAAAATGGTTCCATGTTGCTGTATCATTAGCTGCTCTAAAATAACACTAGAAAAGCATCCTATTACAGAGTTTTATATACCTTAAGACATGTTCTAGACTAGAATAAGCATTTGATGATAGGGTAATGGGCCAATAAGCAAAGCATTATATATATAGAATACAAATGAAAGTTTATTGTACAAAATTAAGGCCTTCACATTTCATAGTTCACTAAGGCTAAAGAAAGACTAATTTAAGTCCTTCACAAAAATTTCACTTTTACTCCTCCCCAACTATTAAAATGATGTGACCAAATATTATCAAAACAAACACTATAAATAACACCAAGTCCTTTAAAGATAACTATCCTAAATGTTATTTCTTGGCATAGGTGATCTTCATGGCATGGGATGGTGTGATCTTAAATCCCTGTAAAGCATCCCTGGCAGCTCCAGCCTGCCCATCATTTTCAAATTCAACGAAAGCAATGTCATGCCTCCCAGGCACCAAACGTACTTCCTTGAAACCAGGGAACCTATAAAAACGAAAAACAATTCATACATACGTGCAAATACGTAAATGTCTGCTTGTATTAAAATTTGTTAAGTAACTTCCTGATATTGGTCAAGGAAAAGTAATCATATCCTAACCAAGAATCCTGAGTAGGATGGAAGAGCCTAAAATATAATTATTGTTACCATTAAAGAACTGCAGGAATAATGTAAATGAATTCTGACTTGTATTATGCAAAAGCTTTTTATGTTGTTATCTCAATTAGAATTAATTCAAACATTAGAGGAAATTTAGCTTTTTATCTACTAAATCTGCAGATTGGCTTCAATTCATGATTAATCCCAGAGCAAATCAATGAAGCTGTAAAAAATTACTGCTGTGTGGTGACAAATGGAGTCAGCCCATGGAAGCGCTCTTTGTCCTGTCAGGAGGCTCTCAGAAACAGACTTGTTTATTAAAGAACTTACTGATTAAACAGCATGGATAACATCATCTCATTAGTCTCTTCTGGTAAATTATTAAGGAATAAAATATAGTTTGGAGGGTAATCAGGGACCTATTAAAAAGAAAAAAGGCCAAGTTATCTTCTAAGTATAAACAGCATCATAAGCCATTTGGTTCTTACGTTAAAACCTCAACTTCAGGGCACTACATTCCAGTTTGTACAGCTTTCTGAAATCTTACTACACTCAAGACTAAAGCTGAAAAACGATGACATTGGAGAAATAAATAAAAACCTAACAATAATAAAGCAAAGCAGACATTTGAGTCAAGATATTCCAAATTTAGAAGAGTACAAATTTTATTAAAGGTTTTAAGTATTTAACCAACAGTATGTAAAATAATATTTGTGATTTAAGCATCTGGTGGTCAGTTATAAGAATTATGTCATCTGGATTACATAACTGAATGATCCTAACAAAATAGAGGAGGCAGCAGTGTCGCCCTTCCACAGCTGGTCACCACACTCAGGTATCACTCAGATACTTGATTCCTCTGCACTACGGTTTACGTCCTCCCAGCATGTAAGAAAACTTAGAAAGATTACCACTGAGAACCACTATGTGGGGCTTTTTATTTTTATTTTTTTTGTAAGTAAACGAGGCATGCACAGTATCTAGTTACATACAAATAAGTAGTAACACTGTTATTAGATATTAAACTCTTTATTCGATACCCCACTCTGAGGTTATGGGGAACTAGAGGGAAAGGGTCCTGTATGTAAGAGCCTATCTTCAGGCGGGTTTCATGGAAGAGTATAAAGAACAATTAACGAACAACTCAAGGCTCAGAGAATTAAGTGCTGGCATTTGTGAAACAGACTATAAATGCTGAAGAGTTCAAAGAAGGGAAGGGGATATTGTAAGAAATGCCAAGTAACTTAAAATCAGAGGAAAAAAACCTCAGTGGTACAGAGAATTCTACAGATTTAAGGATCTTGCCAGACTCTAGCATCCAAGGAAGCAAGTATGAAATCATCAGCACATAACTGAGGCTTTCTCTTTGAGGAATTTAGTGGGGAAATCTAGTAAGGAGTTTCTAAAACATTTATACACAAACGCTTGAAAAAATTAGGCTGAAATATATTTGTGCTGAGGAAGTGAGAGCAAGGGTAATTGTAAAACATCATGGCCCAAAGAGTGTGTAAGTCTATCAGCAAAGAAGGTATAGAGCTTCAGTCAACTGGAATGGAAGAGACCTCCTGACCTCATTATGAGCCATGGGTCTGTAAAGCCTTTCTGACTTGGCCTCAATGAAACTGCTACCTTCTTCCCAAAGCCCTGCAAGCACACCTTGTGACACACCAACTAGTGTGCTTGTGACATACCAACTACAGGTGAGAAAAATCTGTCAGACTGCCAACTGTCTACTTCCACTTAAACTGAAGACGCTTTGGGAATAACGTCTAGACACCTCAACAAACAAAACAAAGATGTTTGCTCCTAGCCCTAACAGATTTTAAAATCTGTCATTTTGACTCTGGCACTGATTCACTATAGAAGGCAAAGAATAGTCAAGTTTTGTTTTCTCCCTCTTAAAGAAAATTAAAATGTTCTCAGGAGTGAGTTTCTATATTAAAGTGGTATACAATTTAATGTATTGTGTCTTATAGATGAAATTATTCTGTTTTTGGAGACATGCAAGTTACTTTATATTATTGTTGTAATTTTTATAATTTTATTTTAAGGTAAGAAATATACATAAAAATTACCTGAGGATTTGGTGTTGAATTTCCTTGGGTATTAGCTGAATTTGGTATTCCCTAAACAAAATAAATAAGGAAACAGTTTAAATTTCCAATCCCTCCAAAAAGGCAGCAGGCATTTATAACTACTGCATAAAAACAACATTAATTTCTACAGACTTTTCTCATTCCATTTAATTTTAAGAATTTACACCTTAACTCTGACTAAAACATTTCTTGTGTGTAACTTGTCAGTAATTTTTGAAAAGTCTAGCCCTAAACTTTAAAGACTAGATCATAAAACTTAACCTCTAAGCTTTAAAATTATGGAGAACTATATAAGAGAAAAACCAAGGACTAGTTTTTTTTTTTTTAAATAATTAGACATAAATCAAGCACTGTATTAATACTCAGTGAAACTGATTTCTTATCACTTTCAGTCCAGAAGTAATTACTTTGTGGATGACAGTTGCACTTTTATGTTATTTCAAATTAGATTTTGCATTCCTGAATTGTTCAAAGAAAGAAGCTTTAAGTAGAGTGCTTATGATTAAAGATAATAGCTACAGTATTATTTATAAGTAGCAGAACTTGAGAAATAAGCCAACAGATATTAACATATTTTGTAGAATGTTGGAATTAAATGCCATGCAAATTCAAATAAGACTGCTTAATATAAATCTGCATATGTTAAGGTTTATATTATTTCTTAATACTGGAATTTTAGAATATAGCCATTCCAGCATCTAAAATTCCACTTTCTGAACACACACTGGTGCATGCATACATGCCTCAAAGGTCATCTGACATGTGTAAGACAAGCATCTATCAAGATATTAACACCAAAAAAATTGGGAATTTTGTCTCTCTTACCTGACCAGGCTTTTTGTTTGCAGCTGTTGCAGTCTGTTCCACAGTTTTGGCTTTTTTCTTTTCTTTTTTCTTCTCTTTGTCAGCAAAAGTGCCACGCATTTTAGATATTATATCTGAATCTGTTTTTGCGTACTGGATTCGCTGTTTTAATTATTTGAGAACAGGTTACTTCTCATTATGCTGAAGGCTGTTTACATTAGTCATCAATACTTCAAATTTCATTAAGCAAATATGCTCAAGCTAATATTAAACACATCCCTAAGGAAATTTGTCAAAATATACTGAGTGCCAAATGGAAATAAATTGTGACCTATAATTCACAACTTAGACAAAGTCAGATTCAACTGTGTTTATCAGAAGAAAAACCATGTATCTTCATATGGGAAAAGCAGGACTTTGAAATATTTGCACCACTGTTTCTCTCCATTTAATAAAAGAATAAAGAAAACTGCATTGGAAAGTTGTCTATCCCTTACCAGTGACTCTCAACAGAAGGGTCAACATGTGTCAATCAGCAGCAGAAGGTGTCATGTGGAATTTATTACTTTCAATGGTTACAGTACAGAAGATTGGAAATGACTTTCCTCTGAATCTCTTTATATGAAATGACTTTAACAGTAGAATCAGCTTAAAATTTTAAAATGCTTTGAAAGGAAACAAAAGGATGGCATCACAGCCAGTGCGACTGGACTACTTGCTTATTTCTACTACGCCAGAGCCAGCAGGAGTGGTGGCACCTATCAGAACACGGAAACATCAGACGGGTCCAGCACAGCATTTCATCAGCTATACAGTGTGCATTCCAACTGCATGGAAAGCGTGTAAAAATTCTGATGCAGCAGATCTGGGAGAGGACTGGAATTCTGCACTTGTAAAAATCAAAGGGGATGGGGATGCTATTGACATGGGGACTAACTTAGAGCAGTGTGGTCCCAGCCTGACGCATTATCACGTAGGTAGACTCAACACCAATAAACTGTTCAAACAGTTTTGCCCTGAGTTAAATTGTTACCTAGGGTATCTATCTGGAAACTCCAACTTCCATTTCAAGCAAACATTTTCTTTCCTGGAACTGAAAAAATTACTGCCTTTCTGACCATTATCAAAACACAATAGTTCTACAAACTACTACCTAAAATTGCTTTGTATAGCAAGAATTTGATCTCCGTCTGAAGACAAGAGACATTTTAAAGTAGCGTGGATTAACAAAGCAAGCACTTAGTCAAAGCCAGGAGCAATTGTTTCTTTTCCTTTACTTCAGCGACAGATAAATGTACTGGGGAAACAAGAGGGGAGGGGGCAGGCCTAAGACCACACTTCAAAATTCCAGGCTTTTTCTGGCTGGCCTGGGTCCCTGTACCACAGTGGCTCTAAATGTACTTTTCCCTGCAAACAACTCTGCTATTCTTGCCGTCATCACCCAACCAAAAGGAGACAGGCCAACAGCTTAGATAAACTTCTGACTTGGTCCCAAGGATTCCCTCCCAACTCCCTTGGGTGTTCAATCTTGTCTCTGACCTGAATAGATTCTGGGTGACCGAATTTATCTATCCTTATAACCCAGTCACATGTAAAAATATCTGATCTCAGCAACAGCTTTTAGCTAGCTGGTTTAAACCAGTAGTTCTCAACCAGAGGTGATTTTGCCTGTCAAGGAACAGGTGGCACTATCTGGAGACATTTTGGTTGTCATATTACTGGCATCTAGTCGTAAAGGCCAGGGATGCTGTTAAACACCCCAAAATGAACAGGGCAACCTCCCACAACAAAGAATTATTTAGTCAAAATGTCAAAACTGCCAGGATTGAGAAATCTGATCTAGACTAAATATTCATGAGATAAAAGTCGACCAACAACTTATCCTAAAGACAGAGAAGAGCAAGACTTACATTTATACCAAAGGTTTCATGACAAAAGCCCTTAAGAAGGTTCTACTTAACTAAGGTATCTTTGGCCTAAAATAACTAAATGTCCTTGAATCACAGAGAATAACATTGTTCTGAGTTCCAAGTTATTGCAAATTTTGTTCATTTCTAATTTGGTTATGTTGGAGTTAACACATAAGAGCGACTAAAACCACCTAAATAAATACAAAGACAGCTCAAAGAACTTTATTCTTCCTCTTCCAAGATGTTGGAGATTTGACAGTTATTGTTACCTTCCTGAAGGGAGAGAATGGACCTCCTAAAATAACTTTGATATAAAATCCATTAATAGACCTTTTACACTGATTTTAAACAATAATTAGATGGCAAGGTGAGGCTGATACCAAAACACAGCAAACAATTTTCACTTTTCCTGTATCTAAGTAACAGGCATATGCAAACTTGTCATTTCAAATCAGCCACACAGTCCTAAAACTCTCTAAGGGAAGAAACTACACCTTTTTGTTAAAGTAATTTTGGAGCTGAACTAAAACCCAGTCTTATGCTCCTGCCAAATGAGATCTCAACTATGCTATTTCTTTATACTACTAAGAAAGATCAGCTGGTTTTAGGAAATGCCAATGTACTAAAAAATTAGGGTATTAGGTGCCATCCCATAGTTTCCTGGGATAGGCCTTTCCACACAAATGGTGTCCAGTCAGCTGAGAAGTGATGGAAAAATGAGAGGTGGATGAAGGATGAGAAGAAAACTTGCTCTAGTAAAAGAGAAAAGGTGCTCAGCCCTGAATTAAACAGTGTGTTATAGAACAGGAGTCCTCCAACTACTGCCTGTAGCCGACACTGCCCATTCTTATAAATTTGGTCTTACTGGAACACAGCCACACCCACTCATTTACATACCATCTGTGGCTGCTCTTCCTGCTATGAAGGCAGAGCGAGTGAGCAGCTGCAACACAGACCATCTGGCTTTCAACGCCTAACATATTTACTATCTGGCCCTTTACAGAAAGTCTGCTGATTCACGGTATAGGGGGGAAAATAAATCACAACAGTAGGTGTTAGGAGATTAGTTGTAAAGTCCTGATGCTGCCACTAGTTATATTAACATAATCTGCAAGAACAATTACCTTCCTGTGCCTGATTCTTCATCTCTAAAATGAAGGAATTAGATCAGCAGTCCCTAACCTTTCTGGCACCAGGGACCGGTTTCATGAAAGAATTTTTCCACAGACTGGGGATGGGGTGAGCGGTGGCGGAGCTCAGGCAGTGACGCCAGCAATGGGGAGCGGCTGCAAATACAAATGAAGCTTCAGCTTCACTAGCTCACAGACCGTAGGGGTCTGGGGCCTGGGGGCTGGGGACCACAGGATTAGATCACTGGTCTGCCTACAGCCTGTGAGCCAAATTCTGTCCATAGCCTGTTTCACACAGCCTGCAAGTTAAGAGTGATTTTTATTTAATTTTAAAGGGCTATTAAACATATATACAAAAGAACAGGTTAACAGGAACTGTATTTGGCCCACAAAGGCTGAAATATTTACTATCTATCTGGTCCTTTACAGTTTTTGCTGATGCCTGAATTAGACCAAAGAATATTCAACCTGCTTAACTTTAGACTAATGACTATAAACACAGAGATAGTGAACAGCAAAACCAAAATAAGGACCCAAATCGTCTAAACCCTGGGCCTTGACTCTCTCTCCAATACCCCTTTACATTACATTCCAATCCCAGAAGAAAAGCAGCTTGGAATTCACACTACTGCGTACTCACTCCCACATGCAGGACACCTTTCTTCACACTCCCTGGCTACCCTTATCCAATCGTCTACCACCTCTAACTTACCCGAAGGCGTCCTATTTGATTTCCCTACTTCCCCTCTATACCTTCCACAATCCAATTTTCATCCAGCAGCTAGACGTGAATATCACTATGTCACTTCTGGGTTTAAAACTCTCCATGTATATTATATTAGTTCCATTATTATTCATAAAACCTATGAGTTCAAACGTAACTTTCCCTTAGATCACTGATGTAAACTACATAGCTTCTGATATGTCATATTTTACTATAGTATTTTCTGAAACTGGATTTCCTCGTTGACCTATAATTTTTGTTTTGTGTTATTTTACAACTTTACAGAGATTTTGTTTTAAATCTTCTGGGTTATTATTAATTCCTAATTTATTTATTTATTTTGAGTCTCGCTCTGTTGCCCAGACTAGAGTGCTGTGGTATTAGCCTAGCTCACAGCAACCTCGAACTCCTGGGCTCAAGCAATCCTCCAGCCTTAGTCTCCCAACTAGCTGGGTCTATAGGCACACACCACCGTGCCTGGCTAATTTTTTCTGTTTTTAGGAGAGACGGACGGGGTCTCACTCTTGTTCAGGCTGGTCTCAAACTCCTGACCTCAAACGATCCTCCCACCTCAGCCTCCCAGAGTGCTAGGATTATAGGCATGAGCTACTATGCTCAGCCCAGTGTATTTTGTTTTTGCCCATCTGAGCTATCATAAATTAAGAGTGAATTAAACTCTACTACTACTGTATTTCTATAAAAAGACACAATATAAACCCCAGCTCCCTCTAACACACATAAAAGTAGAAAGCAATAGCTATAGTTTCAAGTGTATATATACAAATCTACAATACCATTAATGACTACCATTAATTTCTCGATTAAAGTGAATAATAGGATTGACTTACCATTGGTTTACCATAAAATGGAAATCCTTGTAACTGTCTCAAAGCATTTGTGGATGATCCCAGTTCCTTAAATATAACAAAGGCCTGCCCCCTCATCTTCATGGTCTTTAAAGCCACAATATCTACCACGTGACCAAACTGGGAAAACAGGGCATATAGGGATCTCTTCAATTCTGTCCAAATTAGAGGAGAAACAAGTTATTGGTGAATGAAACAATGAAAAGTCTTCATAAAATAACACTGCATTGAGTGCCTCTACCATTCATTCATTTTTATAGTTACGTATTTCTGTGAGTAAAAACAGACTGAACATATTGTCGGCTCCTACCCATTTTTATTTTTAAAAAGCCTTAAAAATCTTTATATGAAATAGGATAAACCATTATTTCAGGCACTAAGAAAGACGACTAGATGAGAACTTTTGAAGCAGTACAATTTTTAAGATAGTAGTGAATAAACACATTTATTCAATTACCTTCTTTTTTAATTTTGTCATTCATATTGTTGATATAAATTGTATGATTTGGTCTGATATCCATGTTTGGGTTAAGCTCTTCAAATAGCCTAAAGAGAAAGCAAATAATCTATTATAAACAGGGAGGATTAAATCACACCAAAGTGTGGCAAAAGGGCACAACAGAAGGGTTATTATCTCTTCAACAGCCTTTTAATCCCAAATGTCAGAAAAATGTCAGTTTGGCTATAGCCTCTAATGCCTCTCCAGCACTTGCTCGCCTTCCTTTTTAGATAAAAGAACAGTTTCTCAGGCTCAAAACTTGGTGGAGGAACAGTACCTAGCCAGACTTTAATAACACTTTATTCAATACATTTATTTTTACACCTACCTTTCACTTAAGTGATACTATCTTTCCATCTGCCTAATGAAATAACTATTCTTTTTTAATGAAACCATTTAAAAATTAAGATTTGAAGAAAAATGAAAAAGAAAGTAGCAAATGTAAACCCAATAAAAATCATTAAGACAGAACATCAATGAAGCTTGGCAACTACTTCATTGGGTGCACTTAAACAAAGCACTTTCATATCTATTACTTAATTTGTACACAGTCACCAGCTTGGAGCTCACAGAAAGTAGTGTGGCACAATGGTTAAGAGCTAGATTCTAGTACCAGCCAGATTTGAACTCAAATCCTTCTTGTTAAGTGCTCATCTGAGGGCAAGTTCCTTCTTTCAGGCCTCCATCTGTAAAATGGGATGGTAACAGCACCTACCCAGTAAAACTTAGAACACTAAATGAGGGTTCTAACACAGTTCTTGCATCAAGAGCAAGCGCTTAAAGTAGCTATTATTATTATAATATTATTATTATAGTTATTATTAACGGCTATAACAAGTTAAAGGACCTGCCTAAGGTCACACCGCTATTAGCAGCAGGCCCGGGGCTCAGCCCTTCCTTGCCTTCTCATCCCCTCCACTTTTCTTTCACACCGCCCCACACTACTTCATTGTTTACACTGTCCTTAGTTGCAAATTGTGAACCTGCTTTATTTCCTTGGGTACTCCACACATTCCTTTATCTCACAAAGATTTACGGAGCACCCACTGCGAACAGCACTGCATATGACTGCCAAGGGAAGAGTCTGACAGGGGCTGTACTTGCGCAAGTAAGAAGTGAAAGGTAACGCTTCTCAAAGTCTTGCGACCCCCTAAATTGAGATGTGGAGAAGGGTCAGGAGTCTCAAAGGAGACGACGAGAGGTAAATGATAAAAGAAGTCAAACTGAAGGCAGGGAGATCAGAGGGGAGGCTCTTTCAGTATCTCAAGCGAGGTTTCACGGCGGCCTGGATTACTGCAGGGGCACCCAGAAATGCCCGCCCTCGCCCCAATCCAAAAGGCAGTCGCAGGAAGGCACCTGGAAGTGCACAGTGAACTGCAAACGCCTCACACGAGCAAAGGGACATTAATTAATCACTTCATATGCGCCAGCTTCCCGCCTCTCCAGACACAGGGACATTCACCCAGGGCCCCGGCCTGAAGCTCCAGGGAGCGGCCACGCGATTCCTCAGCCCCAGCCATACCGCTAGAAAAGAAGCTCCTGAGTTCGTGGCCTCGCTGGGCCAGCGCGTCAGGCTCCATTCCACCCTCGCCCCATGCCGTGCCGACCCCTCCGCGAACCCCGAGCCGAATGCGTGCCGACCCCACCTTCGCACCTCCTGCGCTCCGGGCTCTAACAGTAGAGAGTTGGGCCGAAGAGCCGAGAGAATCAAAACAGCGAAGTAGAAGGAGCACAAACTCACTTGAGGCCTACGCCGTCTTCTGTAAGAACCACAGCCGGAAATGGAGCTAGGCACCGGAAGTAGCGCTGCCACGCTTCTCAATCGAGCGCCGACAAGTCGAGAAGCCGAGCACGGAGTCTATCGATGCCTCCTGGTCTCCGGCGGCCACGCCTGGGAATCTCTCTGCGCGTGCGCTAAGCCGGCGGGCGGGAGGAAGCGTCGGGAAAGGACAATTGGGAAAGGGAAGGGGGTTGTGGGGACCGTGTGGGGTGAAACTGGAATCTTGGGGCCACGCTGTGAAGGGACAGAGAAGGGGAGTGGGTCATTTCCCCCACCACGATCTTGCGGGATTTTACCCGACAAGGCCCTGGTTTCGGCCTTCTGTGGGCGCTGGCGGCCTTGGTTTAACATCACCTTTCGGACAGCCAGAGTCCCCCGCCACCAAGCCTCCGGTTCCCGCGACTCTGAGGGAACTCGCCCCCGACACTCCGCTGACGAACTTGAATCTCAGAGGCCGCGCAGTTTGAGGCCCCAGAACGGACAGAACTCGTGTCCCTACCCGATTCTCTCATCTCTCCCCAGATGCGGCAACCGTGCTCAAGTAGTAGTAGCCTATCACCAGAAAGATCACCTGGCTCAACTCACTCAAAAAAAGACTAATTCCCTACTACCCTTCCAACTCCTTCCTCTCCTCACAAAATGCCTAGATTTTTCAGGGGTAATCAGAGGAGTTAGGGTTTATGCCAAGCTGAATGGGATTTCCAAAAAGTGCGGACATTTATTCATCTGTTCAAATGTGTGCAAAGCATCACCTAGAATATGAAATGGGTGTTAAGAGCCAAATGGAATCCAACCTTGTATCCTGCCTTTCACTAATCTCTCTGACCTTCGCTTTCCTCATCTGTAAAGTGGGATCATAGTTACTGTGAGGATTAACTGAGCTAAATGTAAAATGATTAGCACATTACTGGACACAAAACAAATAGTTCATAAATGTTATTTCTAAATGCTAGCTATGACTTTGATATATGGGTGAGGGGGTAGGGGACAAATCGGTTGGTTTTATCAACTGGGGATTTTTATTTTAAAAGGGCATCTAAAATTGCAAATAATGTAAGCTTCTTAAGGGTGGGGATTTTTGTCTGTCTTTTGTTCACTCAAGTATCCTCAGTAATTAGAAAAGTAACTGATAATAAATATGTTTTGAATGAATGAAACGTGATTTAAAAAGTAGACAACAGTAAAACAAAGGTAATATGAAGATGCGCATAAATGTAGAAAATAATAGTAAATGATCACAGAAAAGCATTCTTTTATTATGTATATATAAAAATTAGAAGAAATGTAAATATTCCTATCAGTTAAAGAATTATGAGTGTATTTTTAACAAATTAAAAGAAAATATAAAGTTCACATAAAATGATTTCTTAATAACAAAGGACAAGCTGCTCTGCACATGAGTATGAGTATCTGAGCAATTGATTCTGTTTGATGGTAATGAAAATGGCTAACCTATTTTACTGAAAATAAACTGTAATCTGGCTGTATTTATACAATTGCATCTAGCCAAGAGCTCATAACTATTAAAAACAGGATAAGATATGACTGTGCAAAGACATTTCACCTGGGAAAAAGTTCTACAGGGAATGCAAAGACCTGAAGACAGACTGAACATCATGTTCCATTAACAACTAAATTACGGCTCCTGTACATTACATTGTGAAAAGGAAATCATCTAATGCCAACTCAGTGGTAATAGTCCGCATGTTCGTTTACAGGTTCTTCTAAAAAGAGCCAGTGCATTTTCCCGTCCTTGGGCAGTCACGCTGGGCTTCCCAATAACCTGTTAATGGTTCTGAGTAGTTTCCTGAATTATTTTGATAAACCAGTAATTGAAAGCAGTGCTGGAAGGGGATGAAGGGGAGAGAGGAGCTTTTCTGGTATTGTGAGAAGCCTTCGATAGCCTGGTTACATAACCATGTTAATAACATTATAGCTGCTAAACTTTGGTCACAGGTTCTGCAAAACAACCATCATTCCTCTATAACCAAATCCACTTCTCGAGGGTCAGATCATGTATCAGATGTCAAAAACTCATGTTTTTAAAAACAATAGAAGAGAAAACGGGTTTTGTTGGTTTTCTGCTCAGTCTGGTCTCTCATCTTTCAGTTAGGCACCATGATTTACTTTACTGTGAGAGAGGTTTTTTATCAAACTAAACCCAGAGGCAGCGCTATAACCACCCTATCCGAGCTTCATGTATCTACTGATGATAAAACCCGCTTATTTTAGAGGTAGCAGAAAAATTACTACAAACAGTTGGGAATAAAACTGTGTCAAGACGTCTAAATTATAAGGATGATAACTGAGGCGTTTTTTAGTTGACTCCTAATACACATATATTTTCCTACCTTATCTGCACGTGTTTTATGTTTCTCATTAAATGTTTTCAGTGTCTTGCTGCAGAAGTTTTGAGAAGGTGCCATGTTTAAAGGAAAACGCATCATAAAACTGTGGTGGATAAATTTCATCTTATTTATATTAGGTAGAGCCACAAAATGTATAGCAATTTGTTTGTATCTTCTTTCTCTCCCCAGGTGGTGATTACATTAAGAAATTTATGTAGAGTGAAATTATTTTAACAACAAGCATTAAACAAATCTAGGCATTATTGTTGAGCACCAAATCAGGTTTATATTCTCCCAGGTGATTAGGATTCTGGTGGCTGAAACTTCCTAAAAAGCACCTCTTCCCTATTCATGGAAGAAATAATTTTGTACAGTTAATTTTCTTTCATTTCACTTCAGTATTACTATTTTATTCTTTGTAAATATATTTTTGTTTTAGGGCTGAAAAAAAATAACAGAAATAGCTATCACCTCCGTTGTGTACTAGTGTGTTAATGTTAGTGATAGTGTGTGGTTCACGTACACCGAAATACCTTCTCCCTGGAATGGGTGGAATCTGAGATAGGCTATAAGAATGTATGCATTCTATAAAGTTTGGAAATAGTAGTTTGCCTTTGAATACCTGATAACCAATCCAAAGACATATGGGAGGAATAACTGAACTTTTTACTGTTTAATATTTTGAAACATGTAGGTTGTGCTAAGTATATTATTGTCTGCCCTGAAGTCAGCTAAAGTAACATAATACAACTGCCATTCCTTCGAGAGTAGAAAATTAAGATGCCAGTCCTGTGAGACTCCCCTCAACAAGCAAAATATTATGCAGATAAAATTCTTAAATACAGCAGATTTCGTGTCTCCTGTGATTTCCCGCTGAAAATGTTTTTGAGTCTTAAATCCTATGACAATTTGAAAATCCAAATTTTTAAAAAAACTTTTTTAAAAATATTGGACCACAATTGTGTAATTTCAAACATGATTTGTCATCATGGAATTCAGGGGCTTTCCCCAGATATCCTAATCCAATGCTTTTTCAAATGCTAACAGGCACATGGATCACCTACGGATTTTGTTAGAATCAAACTTTGATTCAGTGAGGCTGGGAAAGGACCTGAGAAGCTGCATTTACAGCAAGGTCCCACACGATGCTGATGCTGGGTAGCCAGACCCTAAGCATTACCTCTTTAAGAATGGTTGGTAGATTATCCCACTATCGTCCAACAGTTAGCTCTGGAGCCCCAGAGATACTATCTGATACAGAATACTATCTTCTTAGGCAAACATAAATCAACTATTTCTTTCAAAGGATATACTATTTATTTGAAACGTTCCTTTATTTTAACTGCCTTCTACTGAGCATTTGGAAATAAATCTTAAGCGAGAGTGCAAATGTCTGGAATTTTTTTTCCCTTTTAACAAGCGATTGCTTGATTGTTTATGAAGCCCTGGGTCACTTTCTAATTTATGGCAGTCATTACAACTGTGTACAAATATTGTGATTCTTGCTCCTTCCAGGATCATGGTGGGGGGGCTTGCACTACTCTACATCCTTTGAAAATTGTCACGGTCATGTAACTGCTTTGGCTAATGAAGTGTGGGAACATGAATTATATATAGTATTGTTTCCAGGCAGATGCATCAGGAACCAGTGCACAATTTGCCAGATGTCCTTTTTCCTGTCTTTGTGATTTTGAAAACATATCCCAACAAGGAATCTCCATCAAGCTTATGTCTCTAAGTGACTACAATGACTACAGGATTTCCTCCTCCTGCCCAGTACACACACACACACACACACACACACATACACATCACTTCAAAACGGTCATGTAATATAAGCAATAAATAATTAACTGAGAGGTAGGGGATATTTGTTAATGGAGCATACCTTAGCCCATCCTGACTTTATACACTAATCAAAAACACCTCTCAGAAATAATTCTTCGAAAGTTTGAAAGAGTTTTACACAAGCTATTTCACAACTATAAACTGCTTTTGAGTACATAAGAGGTTATATATCTGAGGTGACTCATACTTTTTAAAGGGGAAATCAAAGTAATCAATGTTTAACTATGTAATCCATCTTCTGAGTGACCTTTATTGAGTAATTTAACCCCACATTTATTTTTTTTGAATGGTAACTTTTATTATTTTTATGTACAGAAAACAACAGTGCACATTTAGCCCCATTTAGTGGCGAGTTCTTTAGCCTTTGCCTTTTCCAGCTTGGCAGTGTGAGCCACAGATTTCGGACCCAGGACGTTGCCTCCCCAGTGAGGATGGATCTCATTGTATGTGTTGTTGTAATCGGTCCTGATAGTTTCCACCAGTTTAGCCAGAGCTCCTTTGTCCTGCAGGTTAACCTTTGTGAAGGCAATGGTAGTAAAGGTCTTCCTGTGGACTGGACACCCCAGTCTGGCCTTCCCCTTGATAATGCAGTAAGGGACCCCCATCTTCCAACACCACGCAGGCAGGATGGCAACCAGCTCAATGGTATCTGCATCATGTTCAATCACCCCCAGCTTAGCCTTCTTGTTTTCCACCAAGGTGGGGACGGTGTTAAACCCTAGAGCACACAGCCACTCTGCATGAGCATTCATGGGTGCTGCTCTGGTGGGCAACAAAAAGTCATAGCCAGGTGGGCACAGCTGTGACTCTGCGTTAAAAAGCTCGTATTTTACTCTCCACAGTAATTTCAGGTGAAACCTCACATTTATTGAGCACCTATGTAAGATGATCAGATAAAAAAATATGTTAGGGCCAAGGTAAGAGAAGAACTGGTGGTTGGCAACATTTTCACAAACATTCAGAGAAGGATTCTAAAGAAATAAGGAGATATCATGTTCACGATCTAATTTTAGGTTGGTCAGAATCATCTTGCAACAAAAGACTAGGATATGTATAAAACATTTCAGGCAAGATTTAACCTCAAGAGACAGGTTGGTTTCTTATCATAAAGAAGTTGAAGGAAAAAATTCTGAAGCCTCTAGTTTGAATTGCAGATTATGTTCGGACAAGACATCCCTGAAAATTATTTCTGTCTAGGGAATCCAAAATGATTATGTAAATGAGGCTGATATTTCCTATTCTATTTCGTTTAAGGTGAATGTGGGTCAGTTCAACTATTGTAAATTTATCTAATATCCACTGGCAGAAACATCATCACATGGGTTAATGAGTTTGTTAAAATCAGTGGTGAAAAAATAAGAAATAGTGTTGTCTCTTATTGATATTGGATAGCTTTTCTGTAATCACAGTCTTTTTACAGCTTTAATATGAAGGTACTTCCTGACATTTAATGTTATGCAATTACTTCAGCTTTCAAAAGATATTAGTATAACTTATAATACATTTTGTCATCTCAGTAGAAGATTCTGAATAAGACTACTCAGGTTAGAAGCCTGAAATAAATTAGTTCTAAGTTATTTCCTTGTGACTGAAATTGCAAACGTCAGATTCCATAACAAGTGGCTAAGACTGGAAGTCTCATTCCTTCCTTCAGTCCACATCAAGTATACCAGTAGTCTTTGTAAGAGTGTTAAGCTTTCAATAGCCTAAAACCGTACTAAGACTTTGGGACACTCTTATCTTTGTTGATCACCTACAACATAGCAAATCCCAGGTTAGCTATTAGAGGGACATTCTTATCTTTATCAAGCACCTACAACATAGAAAATCCTAGGTTATCTATTAGAGGGACATTCTTATTTTTATTGAACACCTACAACATAGAAAATCTTAGGTTAGTTATTAGAGATACAATAGTAAGCAAGACAGGTGTGATAGACAGGAGCTTCCCACCTTAGGGAGTTGTCAGACCAATACATAAATGTTTGGGAGTTGTGGATAACTACTACTGAGTGTTATCATCACTATTGCTGTATAGCAAACTACCCCAAAACTTAATGGTTTAATAACAACTGTTTGATTATGTCTCATGGATCCTGTGAATCAAGAATTAAGTCAGAATGTGGCTGAGTGATTCTTCTACTCCTTGCAGAGCAACTGAAGTCACTCAGTGGGACTCAGCAGGTGAATGGGCTGGTCTAAAGGATCCAAAGAGCTCCACTCCCATGCATGGTGATAGGAGTGGCTAAAAAACTAAGCTCAGATGGGACTGTCAACTGGAGCATCTGCATATGGTGTTTCCATCCTGGTGGTCTTGGAGTGGTTGGATTTCTTACATGGGGGCCAGATTCCACCAGACCAAGCATCCCAAGAAAATTAAATGAAAGCTTTATGACATTTTGTACCTAACCTGGGAAGTCACACAACAAAACTTTTAGCAATTTCTGCTTGTTACGAGTAAGTTATGAGGCCAGCTTAGATTCAAGGGAAAGGGAATTGGACTCCATTTCTTGATATGGGAATAGCAAATTTACACTGTAGACAGCTTGTAGGAAGGAGATACTACTATGGGAGATGCTTTATAGACCTAAAGGTAAGAAAGAGCTGGTAGTAAGAAAAGTAGTAAGTAGGAGGAAGGCAATAGAGAGTTCCCCAAGCAGAGTAAATACTTTTTGCAAAGGTCCTGAGATGGGAAGGAATTTGCCAAATTTGAGGAACTGAAAAAAAAAGAAGAAGAAGAGGAGGAAGTATATAAATATAGCTGGAACACAGAGGGGGAGGAGAAGGTTGACTAAGGTGAGGTTTCAAGAATCAGGTACCATCTTGTAAGCCATGTTAAGACATTTGAGTGCCACACTAAGACCAACAGAAATCAGATTTTTACACAGGGGAATGAAACGATCTGATGATTTGCATAGATCTTTCTGAATGGATTGGAGCGGTCAAGTGTAGTCCAGTTAGGAAATGGTGGCAGTGTTCAAGCTAGAGACGAGGGTGGCCTGAATTAACGTGGCAGCAGAGAAATAGGCAGATTGTAGTTCTATTTAGAGACATGATTTACAGACCTCACTGGTGGATTGAACATGGAAGAATGGGAGTTTTGAAGTGTGTTAGTTTCCTTGGGCTGTTGTAACTAACTACACAAACCAGGTGGTTTAAAACAATAGTAACCCAGTCTCCCACAGTTCTGGAGGCTAGAAGTCTGAAATCAAGGTGTCAGCAGGGCCATGCTCTATCTGAAAGCTCTAGGGGAGACTCTGTTCAGTACCTTTCTCTTGGCTCCTGGTGGTTGCTGGCAATCCTTGGTATTCTTTAGCTTATGGATATGTTACTCCAGTCTCCTCCTCTGTCTTTCCATGGCATTCTCCCCGTGTTCCTCTTTCTGTGTCTCTTTTCCTCTTATAAGTACAGCAGTCCTACTGGATTAGGAGCTCACCCTACTCCAGTATGACCTTAACTTACATCTTAATTGCTTATGTAAAGATCCCTAGTAAGGTCGCATTCACAAGTACCTATCTTTGATGGGAGCACAATTCAACCCACAATGTGAGCAAAAGAGGAATAATCAAGGATACCTTCCGGATTTACAGGGAAAATATCTGGGGGAATAGTAGTGGATGATGTTGAGTCAAGGACAGGCTAAAGGAAGCAGATAGGTAGTTGAGCATTTTATTTTGGATGTGAAGTTTCAGTTTACTGTAAGACACGCAGGTAGAGATGCCAAGCAGGTGGTTGGATAGGCGAGTCTGGAGGTTCCAGAGGGAAAATCTGGAAGGCCTATGTTGTGGAAACTGTACCCTGTTGAGTGAAAAACAAACAAGCACAGGATAACTGGCTAGTGAGAATAGAGTAAAAGGAGGTACAGAGGGACCTCCAATCACTCTCTCAAGACACAAGAGGAAAAAAATCAAGGCCAATGATATGCTGATAAATGTTTAACAACCAGCTCTTCATGGGTAGGGGAGGAGAAGAAAATCTCGATATGTAAAGTTTGCCAATTGCCATGGTATGAATATTCCTGAAAATTCAAAAATTGGCTCTCTTAGGCTGGTACAAGCTGGCTCCAGCACACCCGTCAACTAAAAGCCCTGTTTCATGCTACTAATTGTGTGAGCTTAACGATTAACAATTAATTAACACTCAAGTTAATACCCTTTTGGGACCTTGGTGCCTTTATCTATAAAATGAATGGCTGGTCTTAATGATCCCTTCAGGATCCCTTCCAGCTCACACGTAGCATAAATTCCAGTAGCAAAGCTTTGGTTCTGTCCTGACAGTGACTGGGCCCTTTAAACAGAGTATGTGATACTTTATAATCAACCAGTTGAACGGGGAAGTATGGATAATAACACTACTGTTCATTGACTGTTAGCTCCTGGCTTATAAATTTATATACACATACATAAAGAAAGAATTTGAGCTTGGATGCTTAAAGAAAATCACAAAAGATCCCTGAGGATGGATAGACGTAAATAAGGCATTTATATGTCATATTCAGGGAACAATGAGTAAACTGTATCAGAATATTGGAGTTGAAAGGAAATGTGAAATAAACTTGAATAAATAGTGGTGGTGGTTTCTGTCTTTGATGCTGCAAAATGGGGAGTCATTGAAAGTTTGCTTTTTTTTTCAATACTAAAAGAAAGCCACAAAAATTATTGAGAGATTTTAAATTAGTTTTTGTATGCAAATTGACCCTTACAGGGGAGATGATTCATGGACTCTCAGTGAACCAAGGCAAATACAGAATTTATGAGAGAAAAGAGAAAGGGGAGAGAAAAACTGGATGGTCTGGGAATAGGCTCCTTGGCTTGCTTGTTTTGGATAAACTGGGTGTAGAGGTGGCGCCAGTCTTGACCCTCTTCAAGGTGCCTCAAGTCTTTTGTGCCATGGAAGTCTCTGGTAAAGAGGTGAAAATAGAGTCTACAATTTTTACGTGAAGAGATGTACTTCTTACTTTCCCTGTAGCGTTGAGATCAACCCAGAACATAGGGAAGGGGGAATAAACAGGACTAGCCTGATAGTGACATTCACAAAGAATATAGGAAGCCAAACACAGGGCTGAGTGCACATCCCTCTCCACTGGGAGTCCTGTGGAGAGGGAAACACTGTGAAAATCCACCAGTCGGCCTTAAT